>CAKNYM010038064.1:0-15810 GCA_932195095.1 Andricus curvator | reverse complement strand
AAAATACTGGTATTAGGCCTCCAAAAAGATTTCTATCATATTAAACCAGTCTTACCGAAACTTTGTTTAAAAAACTTAGTTTCAAACATTAAATTAAAATTTTTGTTTGAATTTTCAAAATTTTGATAAATTTCCAAAATTTTGATCTAAAATTTTCAATATTTTGACAACTTTCCAAAAATTTGAAAATTCATCAGAATGTTACGCCACAGCCTGTGTTACACGCCGTGATTTGACATGTGTGTTATACTTTAAAATAAAATTATCGTCTCAATCTTCCGAGCGGCTAGAAGATTAGTTGCATGATCTTGCTCGGTTCACAGGGTTGAAACCCGTCTTGCTTATTCAATCTTCTTGATGGAAAATGAGGAACTGAGTATTAATGTCAGGAAAAAACATTTAAATTTTAATACACTTTATTATGATCGTAGAAGACAAAAAAAAGATATAGCGTAGATACATATTATATAATTTATGCCGATTTATTAGTAAATTTTAAACTTTAAGGGGGTGGGGGCAAAATTTATAGTATTTTTTAGAGAACTTGAAGGTACTTTTTGAAGTAAGATAACTTCAACGAGTAATATTTGTTGCTATATGATGTAACTGTAACGAGTTACTTGAAACAAAAGTTACTTACCGAACACAGGCTGGTCGGCTGGTCGGCTTGGTTCGTTAGACGAAGGTTGATTTCTCCGGCGAACGGGCAATTTCTTGCGCCGAGGAACACTAGGTGAGTCGCTCTCCGAACTTAATTCTGTAAGAACAAATATAAATTAATGAATTTTTAATTCTAAATTTTTACACTGAGAAAAACATGCTACAGAATATGCAGTTTTATTTATTTGATGAATATCAGAAATTTCGAAAAATTTATCAAAGATTGCAAAAGATTCTACAATTTTTACAATTTTGGTGAATTTTCAAAAATTTTAAAACTGAAAATTTTTAAAACTTCGATAGATTTACAAAAATTTTCAAAAGTTTTGATCCAAATTTTCAAAAAATTTTAAACTGAAAATCTCGAAATAAACCCTCGAAAGAAACTAGGATAAAAAAAGTTGGAAGTAATTGGCGACCGTATTTGACTTTAACTTCAAATTTGGAATGAATTCGAGGCCTTTTTATTCGGTCATTGTAAATAATTTTATTTATTTCTTGCGCAACGTTTCGGTCCTGGATTTGGACGCTCCTCAGGCTTTTAAACTACTAGCATTAAATACAAAATTATAGTAGAAATATATATATGTATGTATGTATATATATATACAATAAAAAAATATATAATAAATTACTCTGGAATCAAACCAAAGGGCCTGTGACAAAGACACCGAACGCGTCCTCGGGTTGCGGATAGAGGATCCCTGTACCAAAGGTTTCTGCTGAATATGGTTACAATAATTAATAAGCCGTGGGTCGGAAAACAATGCCGACTACCCTAGAGTTGGGGGAGCCAATAAAGATGGAGTCAATGCGATGGACCGGCGGAAAATCAATACTTTCAGATGGACGGATCGACTCAATGACGACCTGTTACAGTGCTATGATACCAGTTTGGCCCCTGAAAGAGAGGGTTAGATGGCACGACTGCATGCTCTGTGGAGCGAGAAACACTCAGAGCTCTCGCACTTTTCGCATCAACGTCCCCGAAACCATGTCGAACATCTCCAGAAAAGGGGCTATTTGAGCGGAGCGCCTACTCTACCTCAGGCGCAGCCTGAAAAAGCCCAAAGATCGGGAAAAACTCTAAGACGAGCTTCGTGGAGATTTTTCCGAAGAGTCCGACCTCTGGACTATCAATTGTAGTGTGTATAATGCAGCAAGAACTTTGGCGGATGCCAACGAAAAAACAAAACGAACGGCTGATCATAAGACCAAAAGACGAATGCATTAACTCAGCACAAAGATAGGCTGGGCAAGACAGTATGTGTTCCGCATTCAGTGTGTGATTAACTACATAACATCTGGCAGGAATTTCACCGCAAGGGTTCGACACTCACTCAAGAAGTCAAAGCTGCTGACCATCAGGCAGCATAGTGTTCACCGAATACGAGTTCTACCTGACGCTAGGAGAATTCTAGAGCGAAGGGAGAGGTTGGTCAGATAAAAAATAACAGTTTTTCTCTGACCCATCCCGACTCTTCAAAGACCCTCCAATTACTGTCGACCATCCCCCAAAACCAGAGAAGGTTAAAGCATTTCGGAAAGAAGTCTACGAAGTCCAGCATCCACCGAAAGAAGACCCAGAGAACATAAATAGCTCCAGAGAGCTCTGCAGTCCCCTCATAACACCTGAGGAGGAATGCCCATTCATTACTACCGAGGAGGTGAAGAAAGTATCAAGAAGCATGAAGAACTATTCTGCTCCGGGACCAGATGGTATCAAGACCTTCTGGTGGAAGAAGTTTCCCTCAACCCATCAGCATCTGGCTTGCATTTTCACCTTATATCTAAAGTCGCAAGAGCCTATTCCGAAGAGGTTGGTGGAAGGGCGTACAGTGCTCCTGCTAAAGATGGGCAACTTAGCTGACCCTAAAAATAACAGGCCAATCACTTGTCTGGAGACGCTGTATAAGATCTTCGCAACTAACCTGAATTATAGGACTATTTGGACTGTGTGGCCGGAGTTGTACGAATAACGCGGCTCAAAGAAAGGCGTAGCAGGATGTCGACAGAATCTGCTCATTGATAGATGTATTTGCAAAGACGCAGCATCCTATCAGCGAAACCTATCGATCGCCTGGATTGGTTACCGGAAAGCTTTCGATTCGACCTCCCATAGACTTATCATCTGTCTCTTCGAGATCTCAAAGGTTCAGCCGCACATCGTGAGTTGCATAGAGAGATTAGTGCCGCTTCGGACAACCAGATTTACTATCTCATCCTGAAAACATCGTGTGACAACTAAAAACGTCACCTTTTAGAGAGGTGTCTTTCAGGGCGACACCATGAGCCCACTCCTTTCTTGCCTCACATTATTGTAACTATCTCTCGTACTTCGTCATTCCGGAGGGTACTTCTGCGGCAAACATGGACTCATGTATTTCACATGGATGATCTGAAGATCGACGCCAAAAAAAAAAAAAACTAAATCTAGCTTTAGAGATTGTTAAAGTGTACACTCAAGAGATTGGAATGGGGTTTGGGTTAGAAAAATGCGCCAAGGTTTATTTGAAGCGACGAAAAGTTAATGGCATCCGCAAGGACCCTGAGCCCATGGACAAAAGCGCTATACGACACCTCGGCGCTGGAGAGCCCTATACATACCTGGGCGTAACACAGAGCCAAATTCAGGACGTGACATATATAAAGGATATTCTCCGAAGCAGATAAAAACCTCTCATCCGACGAATTTGGTCTTCCGAACTCGGGTTTAATTTTGTCGTGTCAAGACGGTTTCATTTCTACTTTAGCATACCGTCGCCAAATTATGAACCAAATACATTCCCGATGATAGCTGCAGAGCGTTTCATGCACACCCCGAGCATGTAGGACACATACTATCTAGTTGTCTCTGTGGTGCACTCGAGTCCTGGCATAGTTCTCCTTGACTTCGAGAAAAAAAACCATGATAGTTATCGAATTTTCGGCACCAGCTGACAAAAACATCACAGCCGAAGAGAACGAAAAGAAAGAGAGGTATACACACCTGAGTATAAGGGAGTTGCGACGGTTATACGCGGAATATTCTGTTAAGCTAGTCGTCCTGATCATCGGTGCTCTAGGAGGTTCCAAGCTTTCACTGGTTAATAGCCTAAAAAGCATCCCTGCGTGTCAACAAAATGCTAAGACATTGAGTCCTCAGGGTGCACGAGACTTCTGCCGGATCATCGTATTGAGTCCATCGCAGACTGTAACCACCTATCTTACGGTTGTAAGACGTGGTTACAAACTTTTAACTATATATGTATTAGCCCAAATACCTCTCCGCTAAACGCATATTTTTAAACGTATTTTTTTCAATTTATAAATATTTATACTGTCGGCATGGTACTGCGCCGGTGGTGAACTCCGGCGGACTACAGAATTTTCCACGGTTCACAAGAAGTAATATCTATAGAAAAGTTACCTATGAAGCTTTACTACATACAAAACATACTGTGTACTATATTGCTGAATTTTATGTCTAATTATTCCAGTTTTTAATCATAAAGGAATAGTGTGTATTTCGGAAAATTGAATCATACTAGCGCCAGCGCTAAACTTGATCGCTTAGTTTCAGAAATTCATTAGAAGTCAATTATGAAGACAGGCCCGCCATATGTGCATTTTCAAGAAATGTTTGTAATTACAAATTCTGTAATTCATATTATTGTTATTGAAAATATTTTACTTGTGGGACACGAATAATTTGAGTATTAAAATCTATTAATGAACAAAATGTTTTATTCATTAATATAATTTTGTAAATTTTTGGAAATTTATCAAAATTTTTGGAAATTCATCCTAACATATTTTTGATTAATTTCAAAAACTAACGGAATGAGGGCAAAATGTATAGTATTTTTTAGAGAACTTAAAGGTACTTTTTCGAATAAGATAACTCCAACGAGTTAGTTTTTTTGGTGTGTGATGTAACTGTAGCGAGTTACTTGAAAAAAAAGTTACTTACCCAACACAGGCTGGTCCGCTGGTCGGCTTGGGTCATTAAAAGAAGGATGATTTCTCCGGTGAACGGGCGTTTTCTTCCTCCGAGGAACACTAGGTGAGTCGCTCTCCGAACTTAATTCTGTAAGAACAAGAATAAATGAATTAATTTCTTATTTTGCATTCTTACACTGAGAAAAACATGCTACAGAAAATGCAGTTTTATTTATTTGATAAATCTCTAAAATTTCCAAAATTTGGATATATGTCCAACAATTTCCTTGAACAAAGTTTGCGAAAAATTCGAAACTATTCCAAGTTTCCAAATTTTGGAAATTTCAAACTTTTGAAAACTGAAATTTTTCAAAATTTTGATAAATTTCCAAATATCTTGGTAACTTTCCAAAAATTTGAAAATTCATAAGAATTTCAAAAACTTTTCAAAATTTCCGCAAATTTTATACCAATAAAAAAATGTTACTAAAATGGCGATGAGGTTTTTCATAGCCTTTTCAATTTAATTTAGAATCCACGGAAATTAAACTATTTCAGAAGTTTGCATCTGAAACTGTCATTTTGCATCTCGCTTTTTGAAATTTAGTCCTTTTGATCTAATTTGCAAAATTAATATATCTTGAAAATCAATGATAAAATATTTTCATGCCAAGAAACGACTTTATGTTGAAGAGAATTCAATGAGATTATTATAGTTAAAGATCTAAAGTGGATACCATAATAAGGCTTTTTTCTTTATTATATTCAAACCCATTGATGTTCATTATCTCAAAATATAGCGTAGATTAATATTATTTTAGTCATGCCATTTTTTTGTTAATTTTAAAAACTCACGGGGTGGGGGCAAAATTTATAGTAATTTTTGGAGAACTTGGAGGTACTTTCTTAAGTAAGATAACTCCGAGTAATTTTTTGTTGCTGTGTGATGTAACTGTAATGATTTACTTAAAAAAAAGTTACTTACCCAATACAGGCTGTTCGGCTGGTCGGCTTCGTTCGTTTGAAGGAGGTTGGTAAACGTAACGCTTGCGAATGGGCAATTCCCAGCGCCGAGGAACTCTAGGTGTGTCGCCCTGCGAACTTAATTCTGTAAGAACAAAAATAGAAATTAATGAATGTTTGATTTTGCATTTTTACGCTGAGAAAAACATGCTACATACATAAGAAGCAGTTTTATTTATTTGATAATTTTCCAAAAATTTAAACAATTTTGATTGATTTCAAGAGGTTTTTAAATTTTCAAAAATTTACAAAATTTTTGATAATTTTCCCAAATTTTGAAATTTTGATGGATTTCCAAAAATTTCAAGTATACCATTAAGCAAAATATTGATTAATATCCAAAAATTTGTAATATTTCGATAAATTTCCAAATATTTTCATACACAAAATATCTGGGTAAATTTCCAAAAAATTTCAAAAGTTTTCAAGATTTTTATAAATTTCCAAAATTTTTTAATGGTCGGGAATTTTTGGAAATTCATCAAAATTCTGTACATTTTTGGATATTTTGGAAATCTATCAAAACTTTGAAAACTTTTGGAAATTTATCAAAATTTTGAAAACTTCTGGAAATTTTTGGATATTTATCAAAATTTGAAAATTTTTGGAAGTTCATCAAATTTTAAAAACTTTTTAGAAATTTGTCAAAATTTTGAAAACTACGAATTTTTTAAATTTTCATAGATTTCCAAAAATTTTCATAGATTTCCAAAAATTTTGATAAATTTAAAAAATTTTGATTGATTTCAAGACTTCTTAAATTTTCAAAAATTTACAACATTTTTGATAATTTACCAAAATTTTAAAATTCTGATGAATTTCCAAAAATGTCAACATTTTGATAAATATCCAAAAATTTGTAATATTTTCATTAATTTCCAAATATTTTAATAAAAAAAATATCTTGATAAATTTCCAAAAAATTTCAAAATTTTGATGAATTCCCAAAGTTCTTTAATTGTTGGAAATTTGAATAAATTTTTAATTTTTTGGAAATTTTTGTAAACTCATCAAAATTTTGTGAATTTTTGGATATTTTGGAACTTTATCAAAACTTTGAAAACTTTTGGCATGCTTCTTTATTCAAAATCTCATATGGACTGAAATCATGACTGTATTTCGAGAAATGTCTGAAATCATCCATTTGTTATAAAAAATATCGTATGCGTCAAGGGGGAGAGGCACTTTTTCCCCCCCTAGGTGCATAATATACTATTAAGGCATTTTCAAGAGCTTAAAAATGTTTCAATTGATTTCAAAAGATTTCAAAGTATTTAATAGCTTTAAGAATATTTCAAAAGATTATAATGAATATTTAATTGATTTCAGAGGATTTAAAATATTTTAAAGTATTTGAAAAGATTCTAAAGCATTTTCGATACATTTCATTAGTAAAAAATTAAAAAACAAACGCATTATTTCATAATATTTCAAGCGACAAGAATTAAAAGATTTCGGAAGCTCAAAATATAATCAAAATTATAGATATATTATATTATCATATTTACCAATAGAATTAAGGACGACCGCCAAAGTAAAAACGAAAGTATAAACCATCCTCTTTTTTTCAAAGTAGATGAAAAACTGATTAATTCTTTAATGAATGATTTGATTATTAGTGAATCTAACGAAAATTCAAGTGTTTTATTAGAGTACACAAATACAAGGTAGTCGTTATCTCACTGATTATTATATGCGTCGGAGTTGCCCTTCTGAGATAATGAAAAGGAAATATCAACTCTTACATTTTTCGTTGAGAATTCATATTTTATGTTGAAAATAAATTTTTTGTACTGCGAATTTAACTCTTTTATTTTCAACCAAAAATGACCGTTTTAGTAGAAAATTCAACTATTTGATTGAAAATTAACTTTCTTGTAGAATTTTTTTTATTGAAAATTATAGCATATTTCATCACAAGTAGGCTTAAGCACGTCTTTACATGAGGAGTTCAATGCCCTTGTGAACATGGAATTCCACGTGAAGACACGTGTAACCCTACGAGTGATGTATGATATTTTATTTGAAAGCACCATGTTATGGGACTGTGGAGACCCTGATAAGTGAGCGTTAGTTAGCCCTTTACCGAAATCGTGCAAAATGTCCTATGAAGTGAATGTTTTTTGATAATAATGATGATCACTGTTTTTTTCATGATTTTGAGTGTACGAAATTTAGGTTTTGATTGGTAATCTCGTATGGTAGAGTTTTGAATATATATATATATATATATATATATATTTCGGTTTGGTTTTGGTTCCTTGGGAATCAAACCGAAGGGCCTATGACAAAGCCACCGAACGCGTCCTCGTGTTGTGGATAGAGGGCCCCTGTACCAAGGGTCTCTGCTGAATATGGTTACAATAATTAATAAGCAATCGCGGAAAATTGTCCAGGGATGGTCCCGAAGAAATAACCCCTAAGCGAAGGCGTAACAACCGTGCCGAAAGCTGAATGGCACCTGGCTGAGGTGTCTCAAACGGTGGTCTGGGATACCGGGCGACCTCTCAGAGTACCAGCCTCATCCTTGCACGAGGGGCTCTACAAGGATGGACGAACCCTTTCCCTAGCTGCTCGTGGAAACAACAATGACAACACCAAAAATAGTTGTAGTAAGTGCGGTTCAAAACAATCGAATGCGCAGGGCTCCCGACAATGGGTCGGACAACAATCAGGTCGCACTCAGGGACGACCTGCTGCAGTGCTATGATACCAGTATGGCCCCTGAACGAATAGGTTACATGGCGCGACTGCATACTCTGTGGTGCGAGAAACACCCAGAGCTCTCGCATTTTTCGCATAAACGTCTGCGAAACCGTGCCGAGGAACTCCGAAAAAGGCATCCAATAGAGGAAGAACGATGCTTCAGGACCCGGAGAAACATCAATATTCCAGTTTCGCCCAAGCCCAAAGATCTGACTGAACTGGATGATGAGCTTCGTGGAGATTTTTCCGAAGAATTCGACCTCTGGACTATCAATTGTGGTGTGTACAATGCAGCGGGAACTTTGGCACATGCAAACCGTAAAATAAAACCAACGCTTGATCATAAGACCAAAAGACGAATACGTCACAGCACAAAGATAGGCTGGGTAAGACAGTACGCGTCCCGCATTCAGTTTGTGATTGACTACATAATATCTGGCAGGACTTTCACTGCCAAGATTCGACAGTTCACACGCGAACTGCGGATCCGTCATCACACAATCAACAAGTCAAAGCTACTGACCATCAGGCAGCATATTGTTGACAGAATACGAGTACTATCTAACGCTAGGAGAAGTCTAGAGTGGAGAGAGAGGTGGGTCAGAGAAAATCAACAGTTTTTGTCTGACCCATCTCGACTCTTCCAAGACCCTCCAGTTCCTGTCGTCCACCCGCCCACATCAGAGGAGGTCGAAGCATTTTGGAGAGAAGTCTACAAAGTCCAACATCCAGTTGAAGTAGGCTCAAAGAACATAAATTGCTTCAAGGAGCTATGCAATGCCCTCATAACACCGGAGGAGGAATGCCCACCTATCACTACCGAGGAGGTGAAAAACGTATTAAGAGGCATGAAGAACTATTCCGCTCCGGGACCAGATTGTTTCAATACTCTCTGGTGGAAGAAGTTTTCTTCAACATACCAGCATCTGCACCGAATTTTCACCTTATATCTAAAGTCGGAAGAGCCTACTATTCCAGAGTGGTTGGTGGAAGGGCGCACAGTGCTCCTGCCGAAGACGGGCAACTTAGCTGACCCTAAGAATTACAGACCAATAACTTGTCTGAACACACTGTATAAGATCTTCACCGCTATCCTAAATGATGGAATTGTTCGAACAATTGGACCTGTGTGGCGAGAGATGTATGAACAACGCGGTTCAAAGAAAGGCGTAGCAGGATGTCGCGAGAACCTGCTCATCGATAGATGTGTTTGTAAAGATGCAGCATGCTATCAACGATTCCTATCGATGGCGTGGATTGATTACCGGAAAGCTTTCGATTGAACCTCCCATAGACTTATCATCTGTCTGTTGGAAAGCTAAAAGGTTCATCCACACATCGTGAGCTGCATAAAGATATTAATGCCGCTTTGGAAAACCAGATTTACTATCTCATCTGGAAAACATCGTGTGATCACTAACAGTGTCACCTTTCAGAGAGATGTGTTTCAGGGCGACAGCATGAGCCCTTTCCTCTTTTGCCTCACATTATTCCCACTATCTCTCGCACTTCGCCATTCGGAAGGGTACCTCTGCGGCAAACCTGGAGATCGAAAGCATAAGGTCACTCATGTCTTTTACACGGATGATCTCAAGATCTATGCTAGAAATAAAGAGAAACTTCATCTAGCTCTAGACTTGTCAAAAAGTACACTCAAGAGATTGGAATGGAATTCGGGTTAGAGAAATGCGCCAAGGTTAATTTGAAGAAAGGAAAACTTAATGGCATCCCCGAAGATCCCGAGCTCGTCGACAGAAGCGCTATACGACACCTTGGCGCTGGAAAGACCTATACATACCTGGGCGTGCCACAGAGCCGCATTGAGGACGTGACATCTATAAAGTATACACTCTGGTGCAGATACAAACGTCTCATCCGACGGATATGGTCTTCCGAACTGTCCGCGAGGAACAAAGTATCTGCAACGAAGATGCTTGCCGTCCCAGTACTACTCTAGTCATTTGGAGTAATTCCATGGACAAAGGACGAGCTCAGATCCCTCGATATCGATTCCCGAAAGGTTATGTACATGAACAAAAGCATGCACCTTAAGTCTTCTGTTCCGCGACTTTACATTTCACGCCGTCAAGGTGGTCGCGGAATACTGAATCTTGAATGTCAATATCCGGGGTGAGCAAAATGCATCAAATCTCATCCATCTTGAATACTCACTCCTGAAGGCCCGGATTAAGAAAGCACAGGAGAAAAACTTCCGCTAACAGCTCCTTAACAAGAGGATGCACGACATCTTCCACAGAAATGTGGAAGATCAGTCGATGTCGTATGAGCTAACGTTTGTTTTCCTTAAATCACCCGGATTGAAGTCGGGCACGGTGGCATTTTGGCATGTCCAGACGGTGTCATTTCCACTCTAGCATACCGTTGCCACATTTTGAGCCAAGATATTCCCGATGATAGCTGCAGAGCGTGTCATGCACACCCCGAGCATCTAGAACACATAATATCTAATTGTCCAACTCATGCGGGAACAACCTACATCCAAAGGCACAATGCGGCACTAAGAGTGCTTTTTTACCATCTCTGTCACTCTTACGCCATTAGCCCAAATACTGCTCCGCTAAACGCTCCTAGGGAAATAAGAGTCAAGTGTCGAAAATGAGAAGTGCCGCATATACTGGAACTTCATATTCTCGACAATTGTTTCTGTTGCGCACTCGAGGCCTGACATAGTCCTCCTTGACTTCGAGAAACGAACCATGTTCGTTATCGAATTTCCGACTCTAGCTGACAAAAACGCCACAGATAAGCAGAAAGAAAAGAAAGAGAGGTATAATGCTCTTATGAGGGAGTTGCGAAGGTTATACCCGGAATATTCTGTTAAGATAATCGTCTTAATCATCGGCGGGGAAAATGCAGAAGGCGGTCGTTCTTGGGTCGATGCGTGTCGTTAGGGTGCACGAGACTTTTGCCAGATCATCGTATTGAATTCGTCGCAGACTGCAACCACCTATCAACCACTGCAACATGGTTCTCACGGTCGTGAGACGTGGCTGCAGCTGAAATTTTACCGTGATTTCGCTGGGGGACAATTGACTGTGGGTAGGACACTCCGATAGTATGTGTTCTAGGTACTCAGCGTGTGCATGACACGCTCTGCACCTATCGCTGGAAACTTCTTGACATAAAATGCGGTCACGGTATGCTAAGGTGGAAAAAACACCGTCCTAGCATGCGAAAATAAAACCCTCTGTACCTGATGTAAGCCCTGATTATCTGAGGAAAGCAAAAGTTTGCTCCTTCGACAAGGACTGTTTTTCTACATTTCTGTGAAAGTTTCCACGCATTTTCTTGTCGAGTAGCTGTTTCTGAAATGTTTTAACCTCTGCTTTCTTCACTCCGGCTTTTAGAAGTGAAGCATCTAGATGACGTGATGCACTTTCCTCACTTCTGATGTTGAAATTCAGGCCAAGGATCTCGGCCGCTTGCTCCGCGGCTTTGTAAAGGAACGCTTCTTCGCCAATCATCTCGTGGCTCCTGACAATTTTCAGGAGAGGATCTCTGTCATTCGCAACGATGTAAGCTGTACTCCGAACAATCCGGTTATGAAGTCACTAGAGATTCAGAAGTCCGCGCCCGCCTTGACGGCGTGAAATGTATAATCGCGGAACTGACGAATTGATATCCAAGCTTTTATGCATGTGCATGATCTCACCTGTAGTGATATCAAAGGCTTGAGATGATTTTACAATAATTTTTCATTTATCAATAACCTATTTTGCGAAATTAAATTGAACGGGACATTTTTTAATTAATATATATTCAATTATTGGGGGGGGGGCTTACTTTTTGCCCAGGGCGTCCATACCCCTAAGGCCTGCCCTGATGATAAAATAGATTTCTTTTTAATCCTAATTTTAAAAAACATTAAAATCAAACATGATGACTGCAACCCGGCATACACAGTTAGCTAGCGTGTTGCATTTTACAGGCGCAAAAATACTATTTTCAATTAAGAGTATAAACAAAATTCATTTTTCGAAAAAAGCTCCATGTTCTGGCCGGTATAATTGCCAATAGATTACGTGGTTAAAATATTGCATTTAACAATGCATTCTTGTAGACGTATTATGGATGTGGCAAAACAATCGAAACCACGGAATTTGACAATTATCGTTATTTTCAAGTATCGTCCACATTGTTTCAAAGTCTGAAAAAATAAGGATATACACGTCTTGAAGGGGCTCATTGTTGGTGAAAAACTCGACTTTACTTATGGATTTTTTAAACTAAGAAATTTAGTGTAAAAATTTTTGAAATTTTTTCATTGCGAATCCTGCACGAAAAGTTTCTGAACATTTTCAAAATATTTTAAAAGTTTTTCTAAGCGTCAAAGTGTCTAAAATATTTTTTTAAATATTGAAATCTTTCCTAAAATTTTGGTGCAAATAAAGAAAGTTAAAAATGAATGGTCATTCGAAAATTGTATTTTGTATTAAAAATTATTTTTTCCCGTCAAATTATAATTTTTTTAAAATTCTGGACTGCAAACTCATTTTTGATTGCAAAATCAATAATTTTTATGAAAATTCGTCATTTTGGTTTAAAAATTCATCTCTTTTGGTAGGAATTTAATCTTTTTTTTATTGAAATAGCAAATGATCTTTTTCTGGTTGAGGATTCAACTATTTTCTCAAAAATGTTGTTACTTTTGGATTAATTTAACCATTTATTTTATTAAAAATAAAAATCTTTTTGCATTAGAATATCAAACAGTACATTTTTCACTGAAAATTCATCTTTTTTGTTTGAAAATCCAACTAATTAGTTGAAGATAAAATTTTTCGCAAGATTTTTTTAATAATAATATATTAAATAATATATATTTATAATATAGTATATAAATAATAATAAATCAATAAATTCAAGAAATAAACAGATATTTGAATTTTATAATTATAAATTCAAAAAAAAGTTTAAAATTTCAGAACAAAAACTCAACTTTCTAGCCTTATTCTAAGAGAATATTATTTTTAATAATAATAATTGAATATTTAAACAATTATTTTTGTTAACTTGAATTGAGTATTGTTTCACCCTAATTGAAAAGTGTACGAAAAGTGAAAAATTTCAGAAAAACCACAACTTTCTAGTATCATTCTAAGAGAATATTGTTATAAATAATAATAAATTATTCCAGCAATTACTTTTGTAATTTGATTGATTGTAGTCTCGCTTTAACTGAAAAGTTGAAAACTCGGAAAAAATAACACGGACTTTCTAAGTCTATTCTACGAGAAAATTGCTATAAGCAATAATAAATTGTTTCACCAATTCACTCAAAAATCTATTTATCAGTATAGTCCTAATATTGACAATTCTCAATAACATTCACAAAAACGTATTTTTTTCCTTATAGAAAGTACATGCTAAACCTTATAGGTTTGCGGAACTTGTACATATAATTTTTTTTCGACAAAAATAATTTTTTTTGGGAAAAGGAAAAAAATGTGGATCACCCTATGGGGCATTGACGAAAGATAGAAACAAGCGTTGAGAACAATAATACATTCACTTTTTAATGTAATTAATGGTTGCATACATTTTGATCCGACTTCGGATTACAAACAATATTATATTTTACTTTCGATTTTTTTAAATACTTAACGGTACTTAATCGCCAGTGAATCGCGATGTCCAACTTCTTCAGAAAATTTGTTTGGTAAGAGTGGGTTGAATATGCCCACTTGACATTCCGTCATTTCATCTAAGGTCATATCGGAGACTTTCTTGGTTATCATATTTATTTTTATTCTCGGAATACTTGCAATGTGACGATACATTCCACCAAGAATCCCACTGTGCTCCATGAATGCAAAAACTTCACCATCGGATGTTGATAAAACAATAAATTCTCGGGTTGGAATGGGCTTATAGCTTTTTAAATGTCCTAACCACATATGAATACATTTTTCGGCAGGGAAAACGTATCTGCGGAATTCAAATCGCCGGTTCTGATTTGTGCGGGGAATAAGCCGAACATATCCAAGTTTTTCTAGTGGACATCCGAGCACTTCAACAAAAGTAAGCCTTCCAGAAGGAGGAGAGCTGCTAGAAGGAAGAGAGCTGCCAGAAGGAAGAGAGCTGCCAGTAGGAGATCTCGACCTGGACCTGGATATGGGCCAGGCACGAAAATAATTCTTCAGAAAAGTAGCAGTCCGTAGCCTAGAAGAACTCGAGTCTGAGTCCGAACTTAATTCTGCAAGAAGAAATAGAGGGTTCATTTTTAACATTTTTTTTCAACGCATGCCACGGTGAGCCTCAACCATACCTTCTTTTGTCAATTTCACCACGTACTTGCAACGAATAAATATTGAATTGTAATGTTGAAATGGATTCGAAAAATGAAACAATTGCCAATGATTGTGGAGAAAATATATTTATTTCTGAACGATAAAGTGATTTTCACACCGACGCTCTGCCCTTATGTACCACTTGCTAGCATCTCATCGCGCCTGGGCACTTTTTGAATTGCTTACTTAATCAAGCCCCTAAATTGCATATTCAATCCGATTGAAACTTTAAAAAAAGACGGAATTCGATTCAATTTATGAGATAAATGCGAAGCCTGATTGAAATTAGATTGCCTATTTATTATTAACGGAATGTCAGGGATTTTGAAAAAAATTGGTAAAAGACCTTGCGCTGAGCCTATAATAAATTCGAGCTCGATGCTCGCCGGGGCGATGTGGTGCTCAACCGGAGACTACTGTATAGTATTAATGAACTCTGTTCCACTTCACCATGGAGGGCGAGTCAATGAAGAATGCGTTTCTACTTTGTTCTTTTTTCATTAAAGAAAATTATAATCATGTACCACCAAAAAAGGGAAGTTAGCTTTATCATTCCCGATATATACTTAGAGTCAACTTGCCACTTCAATCATTCGTTTCACTTTTTACTGAAGAAATGTATCAAATGAAACATGCGTACCATATTGAATTCAATATTGAACGCTTAATATTTCAAGTGGAATTAAATTATATTTTCAACAAAATAGTTACATTTTCAACCAAGAAAGATCAATTTTCTACCAAAATAGATGAATAAATTTTTAACAAAGAAGTTCCACTTTTAAGCGAGTAGTTGAATTTTCAATGAAAAAGATTAATTCTCAACGAAAAATATAATAGAATATTTTAATTTGCAATATAAAACAGTGGAATTAAACCAAAAAGATAAATTCTTAGCGAAAAATGTAATAGTTGGTATTTCAACCAAAACAGATTATACCCGTGCAGAAATCGCCAAGTTTGTTCCATGTTCCAGACTTGGGCCAGGCTGGGCGCCCCTAGCCTGGATCTAGCTCGAATTTTGCAATGGCTCGAGCTTGGGTCCAGCTAGTGTCAAAGTTCCAAAAATTGACGACAGATGGCGTAGTACTATTCTCTTTGTTTACTTATTACTTTGGAGTTTCGAGTGTGAATCTTTACAAAGTGGCTAATTTGGTATAAATTAACATTCTTAAAGTATCTTGACAGG
>CAKNYM010038062.1:0-22218 GCA_932195095.1 Andricus curvator | reverse complement strand
CATTAGGTTAAAAAATAAAATGAATATTCCAAAAATAAAAAATATCAGGTTATTTAATGTAATCTTTTTTTTATTTTTTAAAACATTATGCTCAGAATATATTAAAAACCATCCACGTACCACTTGAACATGTTAAAAAAATTATGTTTGATTATTAATAATAAATATAAAAAATGGTATTTTTTAACATTTCAAATAAGCGCGCGAACGGCAGCCAATGAAACGCCTTATGCATCGCATGCGCAGTAGTGCAAGGTGTCCGCGTTAGTAGCACTCACTGTTAAAAAAATCTGATCGAAATTTAATATACATGTGAGTAAAGTCATTTGCACATACCGTACATTAATTTTAATATACCATCATGTTGTAAAATTAATATACATGTATATTAAAGTCGGTAAAACAGAATGCCTGAAAACAACAAGTCCTTTGATACCTTCAGATCTTGTCAAATTTAAAAAAATAAAGCAATAACCTTACATTCGTCGACTAAATTCTTACTTACAATTAAAGTGCAACGTACGGGTGGAATTATTCCTAAAATTCGCTGCGAATGTTAGAATTTTAACGTGAGTACAGGTGCTTGGAGGTTAGGTTTCTTAATTATTTGTTTAATTGAACTTCTCTCTTAAAAACCAGTGTAGTTTACATTCATCTAGGAGAAAGTATTCTTTTTTATCATTTATAATTGAAAATTGCTGCCAGAATTGTTTTTAATTTTTGTAAAGTGCAAATATCGGACTTTTTTGATAAATGATCAATATGCGGTATATGAAATTTAATAACATAGTCTCTTAATGGCGATTCCGTATACCTAGGTTTTAGATTTAATATACAAATGTATATTAAATGTATATTAAAATTGCAAACATTTTTAACAGTGCTGATATATGTGTAAGGTATAGATATTTTAGATTGATCTAGAATTTTCGTGTTATTTATTTAAATGACACGTTCGTTCCGCAACACTGCCCCGACCCAGGCTGCTGATAAATCTCTCAAGCGATCACCCCGAATGAAGAGCCTCACAAGGTCGTTATGTGAGGTTCCCCACTTGGGCCCATTAGTATCCAAGGTATTTTTTTCAGGCGTCATTCACTCTATTGTCACTCTGTTTACAAAATATTTTTCGCCACACATTTCTGTCCTGGCATACTACTCTACCTTCCTGCACGTCCATGCATTTTACCACATTCTTGGATGATAATCTCGTTTCGGACTTTATCCATCAGTGTTTTCCCGCATATTGTGCGCAGAGGTTTCATGCCAATCGCGTTAATTTCACTCCTGTCCTTTTCTTGACAGGTCCATGTCTCGCTACCGTATAGTACAGTCGGTACGAATAAGGAATTATGTATGGCAATTTTAGTTTTTTTTTATATATTTTTATTTGTTAGGATGGACCCTGCTCTACCGATAAGCTGCTTACCCTTATTTATGCGCCTATCTAACTCCCCATCTATTTTTCCATCGCTAGTGAATAGACTACCTAGATATACGTACTTGTCAACTTGTTCTAATCTCTCATCATTTAGGACAATGTTGCATATTGTTTTCTCACTTTTTCCCTCAAACACCATTATTTTTGTTTTATTTACGTTAATTTTGAGGTCCATGTTCTTCATGCTTGCATTAAGTTTATTCAACATTCTTTGCAAGTCCTCGATTGATTCTGCCATAACAATCTTGTCATCTGCGAAAGCTAACCCACGTACCTTGAATGTTTCGAGATCTACACCTTCTTCATCGAAGAGGGCAGTTCTTAGACACTTATCCATGAATATGATAAATAGCCACGAGGACATAACGCATCCTTGTTTCACGCCTTGCATAATATCGAATCAGTCACTCAGTTTCCCATTTACCCTTACACTCGCTTTACTACCTGTATATATTGTTTTTATTGCTTGCAGGAGCCCTCCATTTACTCCGTATTCTTTCAGAACTTCCCAAAGTTTACTTCTATTTACCGTGTCAAATGCTTTTTCTAGGTCAATAAATGCACAGAAAACTTTCTTTCCTACTCTCAAGCTTTTTTCTGTGATCTGTCTTAGGCTAAATATCTGATCTGTACATGATGTTCCTGGCATAAATCTACTTTGGAGTTCCATATATTTTCTTCTGAAATTTTCATTACCCTGCGAATAAGTATTTTTGAGTATATTTTACTTACGGTACTTAGTGAGCTGATACTTCTGTAATTACTGCAGTTGCTTTTATCTCCCTTTCTTTTGTATATTGGTACGATAATCGCTTCTCTCCAATCGTCTGGGACTTCTCCCATCTCGATAGATGAATTTAGCAATTCGCACAACCTGTGAGGTATGTACTCGCCACCGCATTTAAGCATTTCAGCGCTAATACTGTCTCCAGCAGCCTTACCGTTTTTCAAGTTATTAATTATATCTCTAACCTCAGTGACACAGACTTTTTCAATTGGGTTTTCTAACGCATTATGTTCTATGTCGCAGTTCTGTAGCCCTATATCTTCACCTCCTAATAATTCTTTAAAAGAGTCTTTTGAAGCGTCTACTATACCGTCTATATCATATAGCATTTCACCTTTGCTGTTTCTCATGCTGACAAACTCTATAATTTTACTTTCTTTTATCAGTTTAAATAATAGTTTCATAATTCCTTCAAAGCTAGTTTGTATTTTCTTCTATTCTTCTGCTCTGATTTTACCTTTACTCCCCTTGAATAGTCGTTTAACTTTCCTCTTTTTGTCTTTGTAATCATTTTCGAGTCTATTTCTCTCCTCATCGCTAAGACCTGTGATGTTTAATGTTCTCTTGTGCGCTTTTTTCTTTTCTTTCTGGGCTGCTTGAATTTCATCATACGACTACGCATCACCAGACTTTCTTCCTACCACTGCCGTATCACACACTTCAATTGCAGTTTTAACAATGATATCCCGTAACCAAGTCCACGCGCCCTCTATATCTTTATTGCTTAGAAGCGCTTCACAAGTTGCCCTATCTATGCGTTCGTTTAACTTATTTTGAAACTCTATTCGCACTTCCGGTTTCTGTAAAATTTCAATCTTTATTCTGTTCTCTTTCTTCCCCAACACCGTCCTAAGTTTATTTTGGAGACTAAAAGGTAATGATCAGTATTGCATTCGGAACCCCTCATGACTTTTGTATCTTTGACTAGTTCTCTTAGTCTTTTATCGGCAATAACAAAGTCAATTATACTGCGGCTATTCCCTTTACACCAGGTGTACGTGTGGATCATTTTATGTCGAAACTAAGTATTGGTAATAAATAGGCCCTTTTCTAAGCATAACCTAACTAATTTTTCACAGTTATAATTTTGTCTTGTTGGATCTGCAAAATTACCTAGCACCCTTTCTGTAATCTGTACCTTGACGTTGGCCGCCGACCCATCCTTTCATATCTCCTAGCAGAATTATTCATTCACCCCGATCGAAAGCATTTATGGTATCATTTAAAGTGCCCCAGAAGGCGTCTTTGACTCCTCCCGGATCACTATCGACTAGGGCGATCTTTGAGATGCTGTCTTATTTTCTCATTCATAATTAAACCGACCTCGTGACTACCATGTGATTCACTACCTACTCCTGACCATATTTCAAAACCGCCTTTCAACACCCCATTTTCTATGTTTCTACTTTCGCAACCCTTTTTCTTCGTCTCAGGTACACATAAAATATCTAGTTTCCTTACGTGCATAGTTTCTCGTTGTTCTCTTTCTTTAAGATCATTCTTTCCTCTAGGATTCCAAACACCCTCTCTCCATTCATCGCCTGAAACTCGACCCTTACGTTTGCCGTGTCTATGCATTTCGTCAATCAAAGTTTCAGTCCATTCCGAGGCTACTTTATTTTTTGTATTATTCATGTTTAGATTCTACACCCAACTACCACCTGTACGCGCGAAATTTGTTTTGCGAGTCGAAATCATGTCCAAGTTGAGTAATGATTCGTCGTACGGTGGAGAGTCTAGTTGTAACGTCAGTACCACCAAAACTTCTCTTACTGGGGAGGAGTGAGGGGGGGGGGGGGCGGAAAATGGAAACTGAGAGTCTCAATTGGTTGGTGATTTATGCTGAGAAGGTCACCAGCCTTCAGCAGCGTTGTATTAGATAGGAGTTCATATGTTCCCATCCGCCGATTCCCGGCCTACCTCTAGGCAAGGAGCCAAAAACTCTTTTTTTTTTAATTTAGTGGAAATATTTAAAATTCTTTTGAAAGCTGTGAAATTTTATGAATTTGTGTGTGTAGGTTTTTGAGGGGTATTCAAAATATTATAAAATTCCGTGGTATTTTGTGTTTTAAAAGCTGAGAAAGGAAAATAGTCCTGCGAAACATATATATATACATAAATATACAATACACATAAATATTTTCATCTATTTGAAGCAAAAATCGTTAAATAAAAATGTGCGAAATCCCCCCCCCCCCTCCATCGGTAACCATAAATAGTTCGATTTTAAGAGATATCATTCATTTTCACTAGAAGAGCTTTAATTTTTTAATCTTTAGCCAGAATGCATGGGCGGAACGTTTTTAAATCCTTAAAAATCACAAAAGTACTGAAATTAATATTTAGGAAAAGAAAAATTCCTTAGAATCTGTTTAGATTCCCTTGAAATGCTTTAAAGTATTTCAAAATCTTTGAAATCTCATTAAATAAGTGAATTTAACAAACGAATAAAATATTACAAAATAGATTTTTCAAATGTTAAATTTGAAACAATGACTAAGTTTTACTTAGATTTTTAATATTAAATAATAAATATAACAAATATAAAAACTCAAATTAATTATACCGTGACGCTCTTAACAGACGTAATTAGATCAGTCATTAATACATTCATTAATACTTTTACATTTGGCAACTTAAAATGAATGCAGTACGACCCTTCTCGAAATTCAAAACTTTTTTCGGCGTCTCCTATCTTTGCAGTTAACGGTGTTTTCCCAAAATTATACAATAATTATTTTTAAAGTTATTAACAATTAAATAAATTATTTAAATAATCAGGTTATCTTTTTTTTACGATTCCAACTAGATAAAAAAATTCATTTTTCGATATTTTGCAGTTAACGGTGTTTTTTTCAAATCACATAAGGATACTTTCCAAAATTTGTAAAAATATAAACAAATTGATGAAATTTATTAGAATTTATGAAATTGGTGGAAACTCATGATTTGTAAAATTGATGGAAATATATAAAATTTATGGAAAATCTTTAAAGAGATTTTTATGGTAATTTGCCGTTGACAAAATGACTTTTGATAACTCCGATAACCGTTCTGCTGGGCTATGAATTGTGCTCGAATATTTTGTGCATGTCTTTTAATGACTTCTTCATGTTTTTTTGGCCTTGATTCAACTTTCAGCAAGGCTGCTGTGAAAAATGCAGTGCATTTCCAAAATTTCTCTTAAGGGTTTTTCGCAAAAATCTACAGAAAATAAATACGTTTGACTCGACTTCTTTCAAAATGTTATAAAATGTCATGTTGTTCATATTTTTACCGATCGTGTTATCAATTTTACAAATCCTTTTTCTGCGTGTGTTATGAGGGAAGTTTTGCGATCGCTGATTTCAAAATTGTTTTGTTTCGTTGTTCAAAAATATTATAAATAATATAATATTTATATATAAATATATTATAAATAATATCGAATAATATTAAACAATATTATAAATATATCTTACAGATGAAGATCTTCCGGTGCCAGTAATACGTGGGATATCAACAGGGCACGAACAATTCCACGAGTTTGGTTCTCATCCTAGAACTCCAGCTTTAAGGCCTAGAACTCTAGGTTAGTATATTATAATTTTTCAAACGGCTAAACGACGTTGGCCCTGGAGACCTTTGAAACAAATTTTGAATTTCAAAATGAAAAGTACATATTCTTAGACGAAAATCGATTGCCCAGTTTTTTTCTCCGAACAAAAATGTTGCAGCTTTCCCCATTTTCAAAGCAAATCCGAAGAACCCGTTACTTGAAAAACAAATTTGTTTTTAACAATTTATGAAATTTGTGGAAATTTATTGAATTTTGTAAAATTTGCGCAATTCCTCAAAATTCATGATATTGTACAGAAATTTGTGGAAATCTGTGGAAATGTATAGGCATTCAAGGACATTTATTGGACTGTGTAGTAATTCACTGGTAAATTTTAATAACAGTTATGCTGAACGCATACGCAGTAGCTCGGGCTATAATTTCTAAAACGTATAGAAATTTATATGTAACATTCGTATAAATTCGTTAAATTTGAGATTTTTATGGTATTTTACCGGTAATTGTGCTCCAAATTGTTGTGTTTCTATGGCTTCGTGAAGTTTGATGGCCCTCCAGCGATTCAACTTTCTGCAGGGTTGTTTTTAGAAATACAGTGCATGTCCAAAATCTTTCATAGGGGCTTATTCTTCGTGCATTTGAAAGTCACTCGAAAATAATCTTTAAGAAAACAGTGCATCCATCGGGGCTCATCTTTGAAGCCAGAACACCCAACTGAAGCTCTGCTAGCAGCCACACAGTGGGCCAGAATCCAATAAAAAAAAAAAAAAAAAAATTGATTAGCAGTTTGAACTCGAAAGTTCATTGCCTCACTACCCGATTCGGGTAGTGTTTCTAGGTGGATATTTACTACCAATGTGGGCCCACCACACCCACGACGGGCCAACAGCAACGCTGTATTCCTGGATGGTCACCCATCCAAGTACTAACCGCGCCCAACAATGCTTAACTTCAGTGATCTTACGAGAACTGGTGTTTCCAGAGTGGTATCGCCAAAAAATCTATTTTTTTAGCATCTATATAAAACTTGGTACAAAAGGGTTCTTAAATTTGCATACCATGTCAACTCTATTAAATCTTGTTTTTTTTCGATGCGAAAAAATTGAACTTTATCTACTTGAAAATTACACGCAACAAAAATTCACTTCTGTTCTTTCTGTGTTCGAATAAGGGGTGCTTGGGTGCCGCCTAAGGAAAGGATTCCTGAAGTTATATGAAATGATAGAGCGCAAGATGAACATTTCATTAAATTTCTTCATAGGTCCTTTTAGGTTGACTTTTCACGCCCTATAAATTTGGATACAAAATTTGTTTTAAATAATTTTTGTTTAATTCAGAAATTAATTTATTGTCTGTTTCAAGGTAGTGTTATGTATCTATGAGCAAAACTTCCATACTTTAAACCATGTCAATGGACAATACAATGTCGTAATAATAACATAATATTCTAAAAATGCATGATGCAGGGTGTCTAGATTCTCAAAATTAATTTACTCTATCGAAACTGGGTACCTTGGTTAATGTTAACTGACCTTGGGATTACATTTAAGCTATATTTAGTTTGCAGCAATAGCAAATTTTGGAGGTTCGTTAAAAAAATTCTGGAATAAGAATCCCTATATTATATTTTACAGATCCACGTACACCACGACCAGGCTATTTTTCAAGTCTGCACTCGATTCCGGCACCAGTATGTAAGTATATAATGTATACCATTAAGCCATTTCCCTTTCGGGGTAGGCGTGACACTACCCGATTCGGGTAGTGTTTCTAGGTTGATAACTTGTAGTAAATAACTACAAGGGTGGGCTCACCACACCGACGATGTGCCAACAGCACTCAGTTTTCTCGAATGGTCACCCATTCAAGTGCTAACCGCGCCCAACGCTGCTTAACTTCAGTGATCTGACGAGAACTGGTTTTTTCAGCGTGGTATGGCTGTATTTTTGGAAATAAGAAAAAATTGCTGTGATTTAGAAAAAATAATTCAAAGCCTTGGCCCTTGAAGCCCTTTGGAACAGGTATAGAATTTCAACAACAAAAATACATATTCCTATAGGAAATTAATTTCGCATTTTTTGTCTGGATAAAATGCTGTAGCTTTTTTTGTTTTTAAAGTAAACTCGAAAACACCGTTTTTACACACACAAGAAACGTATTTCTATGATTTTGGAAATACATAAAAGTTTACGAAATTTGTGGAAACCTATGCTAATGTACGGCAAAACCGATGATCGTCTCCCCCAGGATTTTCTGTCTTACCTTCGCTTTTCTTTATTCCATTGGGAAACGGAGAAAAATGATAAAAATATGCAATTTCATGATAAAATGTAAATTGTAATTACTTACAGGATAAAAAAATTATTTAAATAAATGAAAATTGTTTAAAAACTTGCAACATATCCTAGAAAAAAAAATTACTTTTATCATTCGTTTGTTGTGTCATTAGCTCCAGAAAAAAGGTTAGAAGATTAGCAGGGGAATAATTGCACAAACAAATAAAAATTGTTCAAACTATTACCAGTTGTGTTGAGTTACAAATATTTTTTTTGAAATTCATCAACTGTATCATTTATGCCGAAGAGCCTCTGTGGTTCAGGCAATAGCACGTCAGGCATCTGTGCAGGAGGACTGGGGTTCGGAACCCACCTTGAACTGTATTTCCTCAGTGGAGGCTGATTACGTACGAAGGCTCCATGGCGAGAGGACTAGCCTTGGGAGTCGTAGTCGATTTTGAGAAGACTCGAAAATGAGTCAGCGATCTCCTTGCGCTTGAGGCCTCCACGCGTTACTCACGCTCGGTGGTCGCTAGTCGATTTCGAGCATTGAAGACACACACACACATACACTTGTATAACATGCCAGGAGAGCTTCGAATATGTGCATCTAATCGATGACCTCAGAGGGATGTCTTGGTCCACACTAGCCTCGCCGTATTCTCCTTCTGCGTCTTGCTAGGGAGACTGCCGGATGGCAGAGTGGGTGAGGATCACTTTGCCTGTAACAATGAACAGCATCATTTACTGTGCGATTGGTACGCCTGGCATCTGAGAGGTATATTTCCAGAACGTTTGAAACAATGAAATCCACCTAAATCTAAAAATACTCGGTAAAGGCCTTTCCTTGAACATTTCTCAAGAGCTAAATACTTTTTTTCATTTTTTCCAAAAACCGAGCTTTTCCAATTTAAAAGCCCATGTTAATTTCAAAAGCCCGGGGGCACAGATTAATGTTGACGGATGTGAAAAAATAAGGAATTTTTCCCTCAGAAATTGAACACATCGGGAGGCTTATGGGGGGGGGGGGGGGCCGATGATCAAAAATCGAAGGTCGAATTTCTCAATGCACTCGAGTTCCCTTGCGCGTTCAGTATAGCCATCGATTGCCCCTCGTTCCTTCTCTGCTCTTCTCCCAAACCGTGAGATACCTTTGGGACTGACAAGGGATCACCTGAGGGTCGAAATTCTAATCCAGGTCGCGTGAGCATAATTCGAAAGATTGTCGAATTTCATTTGACACGTGTCACGGCTTTTTTGTAAGTGGAGCCCGGTTTTAAACATAAGAATTTTTAAAAATTGCGGCTGCCGTCACTAATTCACTAATGTCAGTCACGCGGCTCGCTTCTCACCGAGCGGCAGTGGCCTGGTAGTAGCGTTTCTGCTTGCGACTCCGATGCTGTGGGGTTAGAATCTTTTGGCTGAAAATTTTCTTTTACCTGATTAAAAATTCCGAAATACATTATTCAGAATTTGGTCGCTATAACCTGTAATTTAAACACAAATTAAATCATATCAAAATAGTTCCGGTGTCAATATTTCATGGAGAAGGTTGAAAAAGTTAATTAAAGATACATGTCAATAACTGATATTATATATTAACATATAATATACGAAATACATCATTTTTTTCTACCAGTATAATTATCGTCACTTTCCATGATTTTCTCGCCTTGAAGACACCTATGTTTCACCAAGAACATCCACGGAATGAATGAGTTTCCGTGGTTCCTGTTTTTCCGGAAACCACGAGAGAAACAATTAATTAATTAATAATTTATTAATAATTATCAATTCATTAATAATTAACTTATTCATTAAAATAATTATTCGGAATATTTAATTATGTGAAACAAAGTTTCTAGCCAAAAGATTCTAACCCCACAGCAGCGGAGTCGCAAGCAGAAACGTTACCACCAGGCCACCGCAGCTCGGTGAGAGGCGTGCCGCGTGATTGACACTCGTGATTCACTCACAACAGCCGCAATTCTCAAAAATTCATATTTTCAAAACCGGGCCCGAAATACCAAAAAGCCGTGACACGTGACGAATGAAATTCTAAAATCTTTCGAATTATGCTCACTTGACCTCGATTTGAATTTCGACCATCAGGCCTTCCCCTTGTAAGTGAGTTGCGTTCTGCAGGCACATAAAACTACTCTATCATGCGCTCCTACTCTTTCATACTACCGGCAGAAATCTGTGCAGTGCACAAGTTTTTTTCTTCACAATCGTGTAAAAATGAGCGTTAAATTTAGAAAAATTAATCGAATACATTGTACATTTTAGTATCCCTGTTCTCTTTCTGTATTGGAATTTAATGTTCTACAATTTTACGCTGAAAAAACCAGTTCTCGTCCGAATACTGAAGTTAAGCAGCGTTGGGCGCGGCTAGTACTTGGATGGGTGACCATTCGAGAATACTGCGTGCTTTTGGCCCGTCGTGGGTGTGGTGAGCCCACACTTGTAGTGATTTACTACAAGAAAATATCCACCTAGAAACACTACCCGCATCGGGTAGTGTCACGCGTACCCTGAAAGGGAAATGGCTTTATGGTATACTTACTTACTTAGAATAGAAAATTGTTGACCTTCAGAACATATAGAGTTGCAAATATTCAATGTACAAGCAAAATTAAAATAGGTAATTTTTCAGTTGAACAATTAATTTTCTAGTGAAAGAAACTAATTTTCAACATAATACCTACATCTTTAATCACTAAAATCAATGTTTAACAAGGAATAAATAAGTTTGCAGTTGAAAAAATGAATTTAAAACAAAAAAATTATTTTTCAACAATCTTAAAGCAATAAAATAAATTCTTACAATTTATTTTGACTTTCAAACAATTAGTTGAATTTTCAACCGAAAAAAGATGAATTTTCAATGAAAAATTTAATATAACAGTTGAATTTTTGACTAGAAGCGATTAATTGTGAGCCAAAACTGGATTAGTCCAATTTTCAGTTACAAAAATTACTTTAGAAAAACATGCAATTTCAAACAATTATGAATTAATTATCAAAGAAGAATGGTTTTTGATGTTTGAAAATATAGAGTTGCAAAGCATTCAATTTACAAGATCTTTCTTTCAACGAAGTGGCTAGGTCTAGTCTCACCAAAAATATTTGTACTATGCTCACCGAGTTTCGACGAAACTAGCCGCCCTTTTCCAGCTGCACTTGGTTCACCGAAAATATTCGTTCTACGCTCACGGAATTTCCTCAGTGGAAAACTTACCCTGGGAATTTAAACAAAAATGACATTCACCCACAATGTGAGCAATTTCCTGAACATAAGTACTCACTTTATTCCATGATCAACCTCTTGTGACACCGTCCCCTCTCCTTCACATCAACCAAGATCTAGATGAGGAGAGGGGATAGAACGCAGCTGAGCCCTCGGCCCGAATTTGACAGATTTTGTCACCCTGGGAGGGAACTAGAGTGCAGAGCTTTGAGGATTATAAATTTTATTAAATGGTCCTGGTAAACATAATGCAGGGTGTCTAGATTCTCAAAATATATTTACTGCATCGAAATTTTGTACATTGATTATTATTAACTGACTTTGGGATTACATTTGAGCCATCTTTAGTTTGCACCAATAGCAAATGTTTGGGATTCGATAAAAAAATCCGTGAATAAAAATCCCTATATAATATTTTACAGTTATACCTACACCACGAGCACCACCAAAGGGCAACAATGTTGAAGAGCAGCCAATAGAAAGTGGGCCATTGCGTAAGTATTTAATAATTTTTTTAACTAAGAAAAAATTGCTGTGATTTAGAAAAAAAATTAAAATCATTGGCCTTTGAAGACCTTTGAAACAAGTTTCGAACTTTAACGTGAAAATACATATTCTTATAGGAAATTAATACCGCATTCTTTCTCTGGATAAAATGCTGTAGCTTTTTCCGTTTTAACGACGGGTTCACATTTCGACTAATGGAGTGTACACTGACTTCAATTGATTTCAGTGACTTCATGTGAATTCAAGTGACTTCACGCCAGTGACTTCAGCGAAGTTGTACACCTGACTTGATGAGTTGTTAACCCCTCGGTTTTTAAAGTAAACCCGAAAACACTGTTTTTACAAACAAACAAAAAACACGTATTTCTGTAAATTTTCGAAACTCATAGAAATTTACGAAATTTGTGGAAATGTATTGGAATTTGTGAAAATATATGAAATTCGTGGCAAAAGCGGTCATCGCCTCCCCCAGGATTTTTTGTCTGAAATTCGCTTTTTTTATTTTATTGGGAAATGGAGAAAAATCATAAAAATATGCAATTTTATAATTACATGTAATTTGTAACAAATCCAATTAATCGAGCTTATACTATTGGTCAACTTAATTAGTCATAGCCCTCTACGAGTAATGCTACAGGAAAAGTATATAATCCAGGCGTTATATATAATTCCTAGGAATTATATATATTGCCCGGCACAATGTAGGCGAAGTACACTACCGGTCAAAATTGTGGGACCACCTACAAAATTTGTATTAAAATCACTCTCGTCTTTAAAATCGTTTGAAAGAATATAAAATTTCGCACGAAAGGTTTTTGATGCGGCGGATCGGCAGACCGGCTTGTTAGATCGGTTACTGCCTAACGAGTCGAGCGAACTGTCGACCCGCCGCATCAAAAACCTTTCGTGCGTCGCTTAAGAAATAAAGTCCTAACTCGAAAACTAATCAGAAGTTTTGAGTGTTCTTGGTCTTAATTTAAAGCTGAGACCTCAGGCTTCATTTGAGCAAAGTTCCAAATTTTTCCTGTCACTTCCCTAAAGCATGCAGCGAGTTGAATTTGAGAAATGAAAATTCGTCAAAATCTGAAATTACATCGATCTTTCTCACACGCTATCTCGACTTCTATTCAACAAAAATACTTCAGCAATAGCTCAATCGACGCGAAATTTTATATTCTTTCAAACGATTCTAAAGACGCTTTTAAAGTCGAACGTGATTTTAATACAAATTTTGTAGGTGGTCCCACAATTTTGACCGGTAGTGTATATAATGTTGCTTTTGAATATAATGATGAAGTTAAAGATGGGCATGATGAATTAAAAAGCACAATCGATTACGTTTCGAAAACCCAGTTTGTGTCCCTCAACACACGGAAGTTTCAAAATTGTTTTAAGGTATTCTCCTCTTATATTTTGATCCTTTTTGTTATTAAATTATATTGCTTCGTTTTTATAATTTTAATCATTTTTTATGCAGATCTGATGAGGGAAACCAGCTGGGTTTTCGAAACGTAATCGATTCGTATTTTCTCAAATAAATGTTAACTATTAGTATGGAAGATGTCGTTTTTATTAGGTTCTATCCTAAGTTTCTAAATTATAAATTTCCCAGACGCAAAAAAAGATAATTTGATTTTTCTTATATATTCTAACTATCAACTATTCTAACTATCAACATGGACCCGTGCCCAGGGCTTTCGAAATTAACAAGGGTTTTTAATTGGGAGTAGCTCGATTTTCGAAAAAATGGGGAAAAAAAGGTACTTTTTATTAATTGTTTGTGAATCAAGGTAAAAGAGGTACTCTTTATTAATTGTTTGTGAATCAAAGTTAAAAATTTCTTCAGGAATGTTCAGGGAATGCAAAATATGAGTTTTATGTAAAAAATGTTGATTGATTTTAAGAATGATATTTCTAACTTAATATATTTGGCAATGGAAAGGGGGAGCAAGTGATAGTAATTTCTGAAATTTTTGCTGTCTTTCACAAACCATGTCACCCTGAAAATTCATTATCTGTGACATTAATTTAAGAAAAAAGTAACATTTCACGATTTACAGGATAAAAAACTGTTTAAATAAATGAAAATTGTTTGAAAAATTGCAAAATATACTAAACAAAAAATATTACTTTCATCGTTCGTTAATTGTGTAATGAACTCCAGAAAAAAACGTTATACGATTAACAGGGGAAGAGTTATTTAAACAAATAAAAATTGTTTAAACTATTGCCACAAGGGGTTGAGTTATAAATATTATTCTTGAAAATCATCAACTGTATTATTTATCCCAAAGCGCCTCGGTGACTCAGAAGATAGTGCATCAGGCTTCCGTTCAGGAGGACTGGGGTTCGATCCCTGAGCAGGTACCAATGGAAATTTTTCTGTGTATGTACTTCTTGCGGGGCTTTGGTGGTTCGGAACCCATCTTAAACTGTAGGTCCCCTCAGAGGAGGCTGGTTACGTACGAAGGTGTACCCCATGTCGAGAGGAATAGCTTCGGGTGTCGGTTTCGAGTAATAAACACACACATACACATACACTTGCATAACACGCTGGGACAGTGCTTCGAATATGTACATCTGACTGATGACCTCAGAGAGATCGCTCCGTCCACCCTAGCCTGGCCGTATTCTCCTTCTGCGGCTTGTTAGGGAGGCTGCCGAATGGCAGAGTGGGTGAGGATCACTTTGTCTGTAACAAAGAAGCGCAATCCACCCAGATCTAAATATACTCAGGGAAGGTGGCCGGATTTGGAGTACTGCCCTTAGAATAAACACGGGTGTGGCACAATAGGCGTTATAGCTTGAGTGCCAAGGGCATAACTCACGGACAACACTCCCCCCCCCCCCCCCCCCATAAAAACAAACAAACTAATCATTCATCCCGAAAATGTATAACTTTTTACTCTTTACAGGCAAGAAAAAATGGTTCAAACAGATAGTAATTGTTTCAAAAAACGGAAATTAGTTGGGAAATGCGTGGAAATTGATATTTTGCATTTCTTTGGGCATATTTCGATCACAATACAGAGAGTGAGACAAAATATTTCTCTCTTTTCAAGAAAGGACCATAGAGTCCGGAATTTAAAAAATCAGGTTACCGGAAACCATATTTTTGAATTACAAAAGTTGAGTCAGCTCTGGGACCATCTCCCTCGCTCTCCCTTTTCTTACGCAAAGCTCATGCCTGAGGCCCAAGTCTTCCTCGGCCCAGCTCACAGCCTGCGAACGTGCTCAGACGGCACCCTTAGAGATTGAGGCTAGTTACCTGATCGACAGGTCGTGAAATCATAAGCAAAATTTTATAAATCGATTATTCTAAAGATATGATTATCTTTTATGCCTATGGGCCATTATATAGTATAATACTCATCTTCAATAGATTTGTTGTTAGCTACTGGGGACAGTACCCCAAAACAATTCCTTGCTATATAAATAGTCTCCTTAGAAAGAGAATTGATAGAAAGATTAAATACAATTTCACAGCAAGACATTAAAGACTCTAAGGAGCACTCAAATATATAAGGGAAGGAAGTCCTTGTATCGATTTATCCAACAGAGAAAGTAAAAGGAGAAAAGGACAAAAGTCAGATAAAAAAGATTATTTTAATGTCGGTAATTACGTAGGTTTTTAAAGAAGCTGATTGCGAAAACAAACTCAGAATAAACGTAGTGCGATTTCTATTCGAAAATTCGATAATTACCATGAAAACGAAGCTTTTCCGAAGTGCAACTTATATTATAAAACAAAGAGTCTATTTGATAATAAATCTTTAATTGAAAGGTATATTGTGAAGATTTTACCATACTTGTGATAGCTGCTATCTCACGAATTTAGCCTAAGGATTAGAGCCTGTGTGTATGAATAGTTGAGAACAGGAATAAGAAATAAAAAGATCATTATTATAAAAGGAATCTTGTTCTTTCTCCATGAGAAACCCCTTTCATTGATCACTTACCTTAATTATCAATTACATTAATTAATTAAGACACTAAGATAACTAAGCCTAAAAGTTGGCGGTTAATCAAGCTACGGACAAAGACGAGGAAGCGACATTAAGACCAACCGCGGAAAGCAGGCACCTTCTGAGAGATGATCGCGATTTCAGGACAAGGAGGAACATCAACATGCAAGTTACTCCTAAGCCCCAAGATCTGGCTGAAATGGATGCCTACCGTCGTGGAGATACCTCGCAAGAGTCCGACCTCTAGACCATCGATTGCTCAGTTTATGGTGCTGCGAGAGCTTTGGGTGATTCAAATCGAAGGCTAAAACCAGCGATGGATCAAAAGACCAAAAGACGCTTGCATCAACTGAATAAGAAGATTGAATGAGCAAGACAGAATGCGTCCCGCGTTCAACGAGTGATTAACTACATAACATCTGGTAGGGCGTTCACGAAAGGGTTCGAAAGTTCACCCAAGAACTAAGGATCTTGAAGCACACACTGAACAAGTCAAAGCTGCTGCCAATCAAGCAGCATGTTGTTGACAAAATACGCTTGTTATCTGACGCCAGGAGGAGAATACAGAAGAGGGAGAGATGGATCAGGGAGAATCGGCAGTTTTTCGCTGACCCATCGCGCCTCTTCAGCGATCTCCCTGTTTCTGTAAAAAATCCACCCAAGCCCAATAAGGTAGAGACTTTTTGGAGAGAGGTCTACAAGATCCCGAAAACACTAAAGTTGAAAGAAGATACTGACGATCTCATCCGCTTCAAGGAGTTTTGCGACAAGCTCGTAAAATCGGAGGAGGAATTTCCATCAATCACTACCGAAGAGGTGAAAAAAGCACTTAGAGGCATGAAGAACTTTTCCGCTGTTGTACCAGATTGTTTCAAGAACTTCTGGTGGAAGAAGCTCACTCTTACACACCAACATTTGGCCCGTATAGTCACCTCATGTTTAAATTCGGAGATGCCCATTACGCAGTGGCTGTTGTTAGGACGCACTACACTCCTGCCGAAAAAAGGCAAATTATCTAACCCAGAGAATTGTAGGCCAATAACTTGTTTGAACACACTGTATAAGATCTTTACAGCTGTCCTAAACAGCAGGATTGTTCGACGAATTGAGCCTGTGTGGCGAGAGATGTACGAACAACGTCGCTCGAAAAAAGGTGTAGCAGGCTGTCGAGAGAACCTGCTAATTGACAGGTGTGTCTGTAAAGACGCTGCAGTCCATCAGCGCGTCCTGTCAATGGCCTGGATTGACTACCGGAAAGCTTTCGATTCAACCTCTCATAGACTTATCATCTGTCTGTTGGAAAGCTTGAAGGTACATCCACACATAGTGAGATGCATAGAGAGATTGATGCCTCTTTGGAAAACTAAATTTACTATCTCATCTAGAAATTATCGTGTGACAACGAACAATGTCACCTATCGGAGGGACGTCTTTCAGGGTGATTCCATAAGCCCTTTGCTTTTTTGCATCAGACTTCTGCCTCTATCTCTCGCTCTACGAAATTCTTCTGGATACCTCTGTAGCGACACTAGCCAGCGCGAACATAAGGTCACTCATGTATTTTATATGGATGACCTGAAGATCTATGCCTCTGGTAAAAGCAAACTTCAAACTGCCATAAATATCGTCAAGAAGTACAGAGGAGAGATTGGGATGGACTTTGGTATGGACAAGTGTGCCAGAATTAATCTGAAGAATGGAAAGATTACTGGCGTTCCCAAGGACCCTGAGCTTGTGGATATAAGTGTCATTAGACATCTTGATACTGGAGAGACCTATACATACCTGAACGTGCCTCAAATTCGCATTCAGGACGTAACATCAGCGAAGGAGTTCCTTCAAAGCAGATACAAGCATCTTCCTCCACAGACTTGGTCTTTCAACCTATATATATGATTAAAAGTTTGTCATACGGACAACCGCAGGATTTCGCTGGGAGCGGGTGCTAATCTGAAAAATTGCACCCTCTCCCAGCGAAATCGCGGCAAAATTTCAGCCATAACCAGGTCTCACCACCGTGAGATAGGTGGTTACAATCTGAGAGGAATTCAATACGATGATCCGGCAAAAGTCTCGTGTACCCTGAGGACACGCAGCGACCCTAGGACGACCACCTTCTGCAATTTCCCCGCAAGTGTTTCAGCATTTTGTTGACACACAGGGATGCTTTTCAGGCTAGTAACCAGTGAAACCTTGGCACCTCCAAGAGCGCCGATGATTAAGACGATTAGCTCAACAGAATATTCCGGGTATAACCGTCGCAACTCCCTTATAAGATCTTTATACCTCTCTTCCTTTTCTTTCTCCTTGCCTATGACGTTTTTGTCAGCTGTTGCCAAAAATTCGATAACGAACATGGTTCGTTTCTCGAAGTCAAGGCGAACTATGTCAGGCCTCGAGTGCGCAACAGAAACAATTGTAGAGAATATGAAGTTCCAGTATATGCGGCACTTCTCATTTTTGACAATTCACTCTATTCCCCTAGGAGCGTTTAGCGGAGCGGTATTTGCGCTAATGCCGTAAGAGTGACAAAGATCGTAATAAACAACTCTTACTGCCGCATTGTGCATTTGGATGTAGGTCGTTCCCGCGTGAGTTGGACAACTAGATAGTAGGTGTCCTAGATGCTTGGATCAAAATGTGACGACGGTATACTAGAGTGGACATGGCACCGTCTTGACATGCCAAAATGAAACCCTCCGTGCCCGACTTCAATCCGGTTGATTTAAGGAAAGCAAACGTTAGCTCATACGACATCGACTGATCTTCCACATTTCTGTGCAAGATGCCGTGCATCCTATTGTCGAGGAGCTGTTCGCGGAAGTTTTTCTCCTGTGCTTTCTTAATCTAGGCCTTCAGGAGTGAGTACTCGAGATGGATAAGATTTGATGCATTTTGCATACCCCTGATGTTTAAGTCAAGGCCGAGTATTTCAGCAGCATCCTCCGCTGCTTTGTAGAGAAACGCCCCTTTCCCGCTTCTTCGTGTTTCCTGAACATTTTAAGAAGAGTGGCTTGTCCATTTGCAACTATATGTGCTTTACCCAGAATAATCATGTTGTGAAGACATTCAAGATTCAGTATTCCGCGACCACCTAGGCGGCGTGAGATGTAAAGTCGCGGAACAGAAGACTTAAGGGTCATGCTTTTGTTCATGTGTAAAACCTTTCGCGTCGCGATATCAAGGGATCTCAGCTCGTCCTTCGTCCATGGAACCACTCCAAATGAATAAAGTACTACCGGGACGGCAAGCATGTTCGTTGCAGATACTTTGTTCCTCGCCGACAGTTCGGAAGACCAAATCTGCCGGATAAGACGTTTGTATCTGCTTCGAAGAGAATCCTTTATAGATGTCACGTCCTGAATGCGGCTCTGTGGCGCGCCCAGGTATGTATAGGTCTCTCCAGCGCTAAGGTGTCGTATAGCGCTTTTGTCGAAGAGCTCAGGGTCTTCGGGAATGCCATTAAGTTTTCCTTTCTTCAAATAAACCTTGGCGCATTTCTCTAACCCGAACTCCATTCCAATCATTTGAGAGTACTTTCTGACAATGTCTAGAGCTAGATGTAGTTTCTCTTTATTTTTAGCATAGATCTTGAGATCATCCATGTAAAATACATGAGTGAACTTATGCCTTCGATCTCCAGGTTTGCCGCAGAGGTACCCTTCGGAATGGCGAAGTGCGAGAGATAGCGGCAATAATGTGAGGCAAAAGAGGAGAGGGCTCATGGTGTCGCCCTGAAACACACCTCTCTTAAAGGTGACACTGTTAGTGATCACACGATGTTTTCCAGATGAGATAGTAAATCTGGTTTTCTAAAGCGGCATTAATCTCTCTATGCACCTCGCGATGTGTGGATGAACCTTTAAGCTTTCCAACTTTACAAATACATCTATCGATGAGCAGGTTCTCCCAACATCCTGATACGCCTTTCTTTGAGCCGCGTTGTTCATACATCTCTCGCCACACAGGTCCAATTGTCCGAATAATCCTATCATTTAGGATAGCTGTGAATATCTTATACAGTGTGTCCAGACAAGTTATTGGCCTGTAATTCTTAGGGTCAGCTAAGTTGCCCGTCTTGAACAAGAGCACTCTGCACCCTTCCACCAACCACTCCAGAATAGGCTCTTCCGACTTTAGATATGAGGTGAAAAATTCGGGCCAGATGCTGGTAGGTTGAAGGAAACTTCTTGCACCAGAAGGTCTTGATACAATCTGGTCCCGAAGCGGAATAGTTCTTCATGCCTCTTAATAAGTTTTTCACCTCTTCGGTAGTGATAGGTGGGAATTCCTCCTCAGCTGTTATAAGGGCATTGCACAGCTCCTTGAAGCTATTTATGTTCTTTGAGCCTTCTTCAAGTGGGTGTTGGACTTCGTAGACTTCTCTCCAAAATGCTTCGACCTCCTCTCGTTTGGGCGGATGGTCGACAGTAACTGGAGGGTTTTGGAAGAGTCAAGATGGGTCAGACAAAAACTGTTGATTTTCTCTGACCGATCTATCTCTCCGCTCTAGGCTTCTCCTAGCGTTAGATAGTACTCGTATTCTGTCAACAATATGCTGCCTGATGGTCAGTAGCTTTGACTGGTTGATTGTGTGATGACGGATCCGCAGTTCGCGCGCGAACTGTCAAACCTTGGCAGGGAAAGTGCTGCCAGATGTTATGTAGTCAATCACACACTGAATGCGGGACGCGTACTGTCTTATCCAGCCTATCTTTGTGCTGAGTTGATGCATTCGTCTTTTAGGCTTATGATCAACCGTTGGTTTTGTTTTACGGTTTGCATCTGCCAAAGTTCTCGCTGCATTGTGCAAATCACAATTGATAGTCCAGAGGTCGGATTCTACGGAAACATCTTCACGAAACTCATCATCCAGTTCAGTCAGATCGTAGGGCTTGAGAGAAACCTGAATGTTGATGTTTCTCCGGGTCTTGAAGTTCTTTCTCTATTGGATACCTGTTCACGGTTGGTCTCAGTGTCGCTTCTCTTTCTCTCTTGCCGGCTTGCCGGGTTTTTCTCACACCACAGAGCATGCAGTCGCGCCATGTAACCTTTTCGTTCAGAGGCCATACTGGTATCATAGCCCTCCAGCAGGTCGTCCCTGAGTCGATCCATGCACTGAAAAGTAAAGAGATTCTGCCTGTCAATCGCATTGACCCCGTCTTGATTGGCTCCCTCAACTCTAGGGTAGTCGGCATTGTTGCCCGACCCATTGCCGGGAGCCCTGCACGTTCGATTGTTTTGAACCGCACTTCCTACAATTATGTTTGGTGTTGTCATTGTTGTTCCCACGAGCAGCCAGGGAAAAGGGTTCGTCCATCCTTGTAGAGCCCCGCGTGCTAGGATAAGGCTGATACTCTGAGAGGTCGCTCGGTATCCCAGAGTCACCGTTTGAGACACCTCACCCAGGTGCCATTCAGCTTTCGGCACGGTTGTTACGCCTTCCCTTAGGGTTTATTCCTTCAAGACCATCACTGGACAATTGTCCGCCACTGCTTATTAATTATTGTAACCATATTCAACAGAAACCCTTGGTACAGGGACCTTCTATACGCAACCCGAGGACGCATTCGGTGGCTTTGTCATAGGACGTTCGATTCGATTCCCAAAGAATCAAAACCGAAACGAAATATATATATATATATATATATATATATATATATATATATCTGCTATAATTTTGAAGAAATTAAATAACGATTTGAAATCTTTTTAAATATTCTCATATAATTATTTGAAAAAAAAAACAGTTTATATTTTTCAGGAATCTGAAAAAATTTCAGTTCTCTTGAATCGCTTCCAAATTCTTAAAAAGCTTCTGCATTTTTTTAGTATGCAACCATCTATATATTAAAAATAAACAACTTCTTAAAACAATTTTTAAGAAGTGGATTCTTTCTTCGATCGATTCAATTGTTACCGTAATAGGAACGTTACATTCTCGCAACGTTTCGATCTCAACCAGTTGGTCATCCTCAGGCAATTTATACCTAATAAAAATGTTATAAAATTCTTTTAGCTAATGAAAAAAAATTACAATGTCATAGAAACAATTATAAATAATAAATTCAATTTACCTCAAAAAACAATTTTGGAAATTCAAAATTGTGGTCCGATGAAAAAAATTGAAACGGTTACCGAAATTTGTTTAAATTGGGGAAACCAAAAAAAAATAAAAGAGGCTCCCAATATTTAAAGAGTTACATTTTTAAAAAACTTTTTGAAGAGAGAAAGCGCAATAGTCAAACGACGGACGAAGTAATAGTGACAGGTAAGAAGAACGTGAGTTATGTTGGAAATATAGTACACAGTTTCTCATATAGAGAGCGCATTCAACTGCAATGAAAATAGCGCGCCAAGGCATTAGGAATTTGAAAATTTAATTAATTATATTGTGGTAACATTTATTTATATAGAGTATTTCTGTTTTTAAATT
>CAKNYM010038059.1:0-12605 GCA_932195095.1 Andricus curvator | reverse complement strand
CATATATCAAGAATGTCATTTTTTTTTACTTGTTTGACTCTCTGATACGAAGGAAAAACAAGAGAAAAATGTTCGTACATTGTATTTACAGAAAATCCCATTAAAATAGTTTTCAAAATACATATATAGAAGCTATCGCCATATGGACGTAGGAACTGGAAGGGCCCACCCAGGTGGAAAAGTTATATACTTTATATGCAGTGGACAAAGCACTGATATTTTTCATTTGTTTTATACAGACAAATTTATAAAGCAAATGAAACATATCACTGTCTTGTCCACTATATATAATCTATAGGGTGTTTTTTTAATTCGAGGCATCGAAATATCTAAAAAAATACGCATCCTATGAAAAAATATCCGTAATAAAAACTTTTATTTTCGAGGGGAAAAGCGACTTTGAAAAAATTGACCCCACCCCAACCCCCCAGGAGGCAGAAGTGGGGATAACTTTGTAATTTCAAATGGGAACCCCAATTTTTTATCACAGATTCAGATTCTCCTTTATGAAATACGTAAGTTTCATTCGAAAATTTTTTTTCGATTCGCGAAAAAAAAAGTAAATAAATAGTTTTTATTACGGATATGGGCAGCGTGACTGTTGCACGGGGTAACCCGCAGTCGGTTGAAAGACGGGGGGGGAGCGATAGAGAATGATAACACAATCAAAGCAAAGTGGCGGCTCCGTCCCACCTCCAACCGATTGTGGGCTCCCCCGCACGCTTCTTACGCTAGGTCACTCCAATTCGTACGTCCACGTATCGCCACGCATTCAGCAACGCCATCTATTGATCAGCGGCATCGATACTTTAAACTCAGTAGGTAAGAAAGATTTTGATTACAGTGCGCTTCTATACCATCAGAAGACTTCAGACCGCAGCGACATCTCTCGGAACGCTGGCGTACTAAACGCGTCAAAATACCGGCCAAACTTGTGAAAAGTGGCCATAACAATTCTCACCCAAGCTTGACACAAGCTTAGCACCAACATTGGGAGACTTGGACACAATCTTCACCCAACATTGACCCAAGTTTCGGTGCTGTTAGGGTAGTAGTTTATTGTAGAAATGTATAAATTTCAACAACAACAAAATTACAAACCATACACCTTTAGAATCCACATCAACGTTTCGACTTGTACTTTACTGTTAATTTTTGTAGGATATGTAATATATAATTTTCTACAAGGAACTACAATAATAATAATTTTTCACTTCTACCAAGAACTTTTGCTATTACAATAAATCACAATGAACTGTAGTGCGATTATTGAAAATTGAACAATTATTGATTTTACATGACGATTCTGAACAGATTTTAACGTTAAAAATATATATTTTTCAATTTGAAAGCCTCAGTAGTTAAAAAAATGTGAACTTCTAATTGAAACTTCATAAGCTATTGTTAATTCTAAAATAATTTTAAATTAATGAATTTATAATTAAACGCTCTTATTCAATTCCGAATCCTATTCAAATATTGTTTCAATCTAAAATATTCCATTTTTAACCATTTAATTTCAATTTTTTTAATTAATGAAGACTTTTTGGGATATTCAGCAATATTTTACTTTGCATACAATTTTAATTGTCCTATTTAACAAATTTTTAATATGTAAGTGAAATTATTGAATTTTGATGCATAAATAACATTGAACAATTATCAATTTAGAAAAAATTTGAGTTAGTTTGAGAGATATTTATAAGTTTTGAGAAGATCCAAACTTAATTTAAAACTGGACAAAATTTCGAGAAATAAAAAACTAAATTTAGATTCTTGAAGATTTCGAAATAAAATGTTGAACCTTTTTATGGATCTTTAAAGGTTTTAAGAAAACAAAATAATTTTTAAGTTTGCTGAGATTTAAGCTTATTTTTTATTTTGAAAAATTAATATTAAGAGCAAAATTAAAAAAGATTGTAGACAGAATGCAGATGTTTGAAAATTTCGAACACAAAATTTATAAACTTTTCAAGCATTTTGAAAATTTTCAAATGAATAAAAAATTCTTATTAGTTAATTTCAAAAGAATAATGAATAAAATTTTCAAAAAAGAATCAGGATGATTTTAAGGTAATTTTTTTACTTTTGCAGGATTTTCAAAAAATTGTAGGGAAAATTCGAGTTGCTTAAAATGATATAATTTTGAAATTTTTTTGATTAATTCTTCAATTCTGAGCACTGAAAATAATAGCATGGATTTCTGTTTTTTTTTTCAATCTTTTAACTGTACAATGTATAAAAGTTCAAATTAAAAATTTTGCAGTTCAACGACTTTTAATTTAAACAATTTCAATTGAAAAGTGTTAAAAGCTTCCATTTTATATGCGTCAATTATTAAGCGTCCAAATTAAATAAAATTCAAGGTTCAATTTTGTAAGTTTAAAATGTTTTAAAATTTAACTTGGAGTGCTCGAATTTGCAGTTCAGTCTTTGTAACTTCAACAGAAAAAAAGTTTATCTTCAAGAGTTCGAATTTTTTAATTTCAATGACCGTGATCAATTCTTTCTCAATTGTTCAATTTTTATTTTCAGTCAGAAAGTTGTTCTTTTTTGACCTAGGATGACGAATATTGAGAATATTGAAAAGAGATAATGTTAAATGGCATATATATGGTGTCCAATCAATTGCTATATATTTGAAAAAAACTTCAAACTTAAGGTTTTTTGTTGTTTAATAACGATTTTTCATTATTTTATTATTCTTTTATTATTTTAATATTGCTTTGAAGTTTAAACATAGAAGCTTTTATGTAATAGCGATCAGGTACACATCTTAATTTAAAATTATCTCATTGCAATATTCTTGAAAGTTTTATTGTACTTTTAAAGAGAAAAATAAAAAAATATTCGAAACCACGTGTTTACAAAATGTGTATTCCACTAATTTAAAATCCCATCTACTTTTCTTTTTTTGTACTGTTCGATTATTTTTATTTAGTTAATTACTTTCTATTAAGTTTTATTTAGTTTCCAGTTTTAGTCGATTCACTCATTGACAGTAAACTGAATTTTACATGATTTTTATTAATATTTTTGAGTTCTCTTCCATACTACATTTGAATCTCCCGCATATCCTGATCTGTCCCGAATGGCCCCGAACCAAAACATTTCTAAAAATGGCGGCTTCAAAGCCTTCAAGTTGGCGCACGCGTTTTCCATTGAATCCTGCATCCAGTGTATCCGTAGAGGCATGATCCAACAAAACATGGTCCCGCCACTTCGATGCTCAAATACGTTCGAGTTTGCGGTACGCGAGTACCCCCACCATACTCGCTGCACTGGCGCGAACCAACTGCCATTCAAATTCAAAGTTGTGAAGAAGATTGGATTTAAAGATCCAAGATGGAAGGGTAGTCAGGTCTAGGGAGCCGTCTGATTGGTTGACTTTTTTTTACTTGCGCGTGGCGAGACCATAGTTTGTTGGATCATGCGTAGAGGGAAGATAGGTATAGAGGCGACAATGCAGCGGGCAGCTTGATGCACGCTAAGGGGAGCGAGACGGCAGGGGAAGGCTCAGTCAGGTTTAGTTTGGGAACCAGCAACGCGTGGCGCTAGTGCCACGAACCAGTGCTTTATGCTTAACGTGTGTAAGTGGGGTAGGTGAAGAGAGTGTGCCGTGTACATGAGTCGAACTGCAAAAAATTTAGAACCCTTATACCTGGACTGGTCTTTCCGAACTATATTCTGGCTTACTCACTTTCTTCCAATATTTTCGTGAATGGAAATAGCCACCGATGCGTTTTTCATTTGAAACTTTGTATTTTAATATTTTAAGTTAAAATTGAAAAACAAAAAAGTTGTTTTTTTAATGACCCCATTAGAAATTTTTTTATTCGTTCAGACGAATAATTCTTTTCTTAGAATGATTAAATACAATAGTCATTATTATTACAATATGTGAGCATTTATTGAATATTATTTGCTTTTAAAGTGTAACCATAATAAACACGTGAACTTATTAATCAATACACTAATAAAACTGTACAAATAATGTCCTTCGCATACAATAATTATTTTCTTAGAATTATAATAAAATTTATGGGCATTTTTTACATTATTTGATTTTGTACTTATACATTCTCTACTCTCATACTTATCTTTCTGCACTCGTGAAAAAAATCATAATAATGTAGGTACAACTTCAAAAAGAAACTTATAAATAAGAAAAAATTTTATCGTGATCGTAGGTACAGTTGAGCTCTCGGATCCAATAACTCAACCGACTCTCGTACTATTTTACAAAGTGCATATTTCAGTCAATTTTGAATGAATTTATCTAAAATATTCCAGACATTTTCTTTGAACTATATAGAACAACTTTCTCGCTGGAAGTTTTTTTAAATCTGAAGTGGCCTCGATACTTTTTGTCTCCGAAAGTTGAAAAATGTGGTTACAGATCGGCCTTAATTTTCAATTGGATATTATTAAACAAAAGGTCATTTTAAATTTTTTATTATTTTCTAGGCATTCGCTGAGTATACTTTTTTATGTGTACTTACTTTCAAACAGTTTCAATAAAATTTGTACGAGTTGTGATGATTTATGTTTTAATTACTTATTGAATATTAGGAAAAAAAATTTCTTTTCAGTTTTTAATTTTTATTCTTAAAACTAATTTTAAGACATAAGAATTCTAAATATGCCTTGTTAAAATATAGAAGCCTACATCTAGAAAATTAATTTTGTGAATTTGAAAATTCCCATTCCTTGAGACCCGGGGCAACGATTTTAGCGTTTTCGAGCGTCCGGCGAGTTTAAATTCGAGAGCTCAAGTGCAGAAATTGACAACATTTAAAAATATTAAAAGTATAACAATAACAAAATCCTATAATATTAAATAACGAACTAATAAACAAGAAATACATTTCTTCTCTTACTTCTCCAGTAAAATATGATATACAATATACTTGAGGGTTTCAACTTTTAATATTATTTGTATAATTTGGACGTATTTATTCGACAAAATTGATATTTATTAATCTACACGTAGAAAGAAGAATATTCTCCAGCAGTATGGGCTCTTGCAATTCTAACATTGTTAATGTAAGGGGAAAAATCAGACAGAGTATTGTGCCCCATTACGGGAATTTTCCGATAAATAATTTTTTTGACGTAATTAATTTCTTCACGTAATTTACACACGGCTCCTGAGTACAAAAATATATATTTTTACCAAAACGACAAACAATCATATTTCCTATACTTTTACCAATACGGTAACAAATGTTTCAATTGTTATGTAAAAAATGGTTGCTTTGTCCAAATTTTTCATTTAAAAAAAGTTCAGTACTGAAAATGGAGAGAATATTCTTATTTCTTAAGACTACAAGACCTAACGATCTGCTTTATAAATATTTGATTGTTTCCATATAATTTATACGTGAAAAGTATTGAAAATAACGCACATTCCATTTTCATACCTGCAAAGTTCTGAAATTGTTACAGAGATTTATATGTAAGGAAAATTCATTAACAACCCTACCGTTTATTTTGTATTCCAAAATTTACTGTTGCAGAGTGGCAAGGAAGGTTTGAAGCACCCTACATATATAGAAAGGAAAATTGCAGTGGATCAACATTACCACTAAAAACAATAACGTTCCGTCTAAAAAACTCTCGTCATATTAGTCCAGGCATCTTGTAATTTTTCACCGCGTTCGTTTTCTATAGCGTTTCACTGAGAATTTTAATGGGATGGGAATTTCAACTTTTCCAAACATGACTACGACGCTTCCCGAAAATATTTTTGAACAATTTTCCAAAAACAGTGTTTTCGTAGACTGCTTTCGTAAACTTTAGAAAATTCTGAAAAAGTTAAGAAAAAAGAATAAACTTCTTTCAATAATAGGCGCAGAGTTGTATGTCTCCAAAGAACCCCGATTTTTTTCAAAAAGGAGGCTAAAAAACCCAATTCTGAAGTTAATATTTATACTTTAGAACCTGTCAATTTTACGAAAAAATATTCTCCATTCTAATTAAAGTGTACGCAATTTCGAGTAATTGTAAAAAGAACAATGACCGAACCTCAAAGTGTCATAAGTTATGGCCTCCCAAACTTGACCACTTTTGACGTATTCTTCAGAGCAAATTACTCGTGTTTAGTTTTTTAAAAATAATTCTTTTGTGGGTAAATCTATGTTAATGATGACAGAGAAAAAAATTTCATGTAGAAAATTATGTGTAAATGTAAAAAAAAACCATCGTCCAGCCTTCATAGGTCAAGAGTTAGGACTCTTAAAAAAAAAACACATTTTTTGCTATTTTTAACCAGAAAAAGTTTTTTAAATAGCTCGTTCGGCAAATATCCTACGGAAAACGACAACGGCATTAATAACATAAGTAACAAACCGTTCCAGATAAAAATAAATTTTTTCGTACAAGATGCCTGTACTATATTCAAACTTTTACATATGACGGAATTTTTTTAAAGGTTGTTTATTTTCGGCATCTTCTGCATTTTCCTGCTGTCTTTTGCCTCTTTTTTCTCTTTTAGGAGCGTCAATAAACACAGGTAAAAACGTCCAAATAGATTCTGATAGTTCAGCGGTTGATAATTAAAGTTCTACATATTTTTGTTATTTCTTTCCCCAGGAAGCATTTATATCTCATATAGTTATGAAATTTCAACATTATTTATAACTAAATTTTTTTTGCATATATTAATAAATACTATATTCGTACAAATTTCTACAAACAACAAGTTTTGTGTTATGACTGAGTACAAGTTTTTTAAAAATAAAAGTGATTGCAATGTCGTACTGGAAAGATCATAAACTAATATTATCATGGAAAAAATGTTAAAAAATATGATTACCATCAACTTAAAAGAATAATTCAATGAAAAACATAATATCTACATTTTTCCATGAAAATAAGGGATCTATTCGCCATAAATATGCAAATACATATTTTTGTAGCAAATGAAATAAGGCGAAAATTAATAATAATCAATTATAAATTAAAATATTTATAAGGGGTATATAAAAGAAAAAAGAATTCCGAATCTCAATTTGCAGACTCGATTTTTCTGTTCCCTTTGAGTTATAAATGAACCACGTGAAAAGAGACATGAATCAGATAATATTTAGAGGTCGGTTATAGTAAATTTGTCTGGTTTTACACAAAAATTCATCTTTTTTAAAATAGCTGATCATACTGGCAAATGATGAAGAATGTAAAAGATGCGGCTTATTAAAAAGAGTATTTTTGGATCATCAGTCTCTTCGTAAATTATGCATACTTAAAGACCTCTCCATAAGTGGGATAGATAATTCACACTACGTTACAATAGTTTCCTTCGCATATCTCCCTAAGAATGCATAATTATAAAAATAATTACGATAAAAAATCATTTTAATGAGTCGCATCTTTTATATTCTGTATATAATTTTGCGTAATGACCTGCCTTTTTCGAGAAAAATCAATTTTTCTGTAAAAACAAACCAATTTATTTCTCCTTCCACGTGGTTCATTTTTAACCCACAAGAAACAAAAAAATCGAAAATGCACGTTGAAATTCGGACTTGCTTTTGTTTAAGCACACCTAATATTCATATGCTGTTAAGTTATAAATAAACAAACGCTTTTTGCTACGTCCATGAAAGTATTATGCTCCCAGTGGACAAAAAAATTAAGGATGTCCTAGAGAAGTCTTCGGGACATCCTTAAGACGTCTTTTGGAACATGTCTTTTGGACATCCTGGGGATGCTCTTAAGACGTCTAATGTCAGTACAAAAGATGTCTCGAGGACGTCCTATGTCTTTAAGACGTCTTTAGGACATCTTTACGACATTGGACGTATTAGAGACTTTGATTGGACTGGCATTGGACGTCCTAGGGATGTCCTAAGGACGTTCTAGGGATGATCATGGTTTTGTGCCCTCTGGGCTATTAGTGATATATTATCACAAAATCTTCAGAATGAATACTCATAGTTATTATTAGAAACTGTTCAAAATATTATCAAACATTCTCTGTAAAAACCAGAGGTCTTTTTTCCTTATCATATTTTTCATGTCTTTTTTTAAAATATTATAACTTCTTGCTTTTATTTTTTTCATTGTAGAAAAACGACTCTGGAATCCCCCAAGCGGTTTCATTTTAGTATGACTCAAGACAGGTTTTTTTAGTCGTATTTCAATGCCTGGAAATAGCTCTGAAATAATATTATTTTTACAGTGTTAACAAGAATGTTGATTTTCAGTGAATTTCAGACCTACTAAAAAAATCTTGTAACTGACTAAATTTTCATGTGAAAAATTAAAAAACTTGGCAGAGTACAATTTAATTTGCACAATTCATTGAATTTGCGAAATCGAAGATGGTGAACTAAGTCCAAAGTAAAATTGGATTGAAAAATAGCACTGTAAAAGTATAAGAAACTTATTTTTGTGAAAGTATATTTAACAAATTACAATTTGACAGCTCATAGTCACCAAGAAACTTTATCTACGTTTCTGTAATGGAGAAAGACTTGCAATTCCGATAATTTTTTAGAACCAAGAAGTTTTAGTTTGCTTCTTTTAATTAATATACGTCCTGCTTTCTAAATTGTATATGTACATTTTTCAATCCTCTATTTTTCCGATCTAAAAAATCAAATGATCTAGAAAAGAGGCGGATTACTATACTGACTCAGAATTCAATAAGTATAAAATGCTACCATAGGGAAATTCTGAATGATTATTTTCATTTATTTCTTCTAGCTGAGATAATTAATACACTGTTCTATACATTTGAAAATTCATTTTTAATGAAATGCATATTTGGCAAATATTCAAAATCGACGAGATTTAGCAGCAGTTCTTGGTTACGGTGAAAACCTGGCAAGTAATAATTTCTTTCACTTCTCGCGCTTATCCTGTCTTCTGACTCACATACACCACACACATTCTTGGCTCATGCCACTCACACACATTAAGCATACTTTCTATCGGTGAAGCACTGGTTTCGTCCCTCCTTCCCTCCTATCCGTTTACTGGTTCGGGATACTAGCGCCTCGCATCGCTGGTTCCCGAACTAAGCCTACTCCTGACGTCTCATTCCCCGCGCCATTCATCTAAGCTTGGGGGCATTGTCGCCTCTATACCTATCTTCCCTCTACGGTGTATCATATATGGGGCAAAATTCGTCAAGTGTACCCGCCTAAAAACTTGTTGTCTCCGATTTTCTTAAAAGTCCGCGAAATTATTGTCCTAGTGAACCTCTTTTAATTTCCGTAAGAGAACGTCTCTAGTACGACGGGTTGTCAGTATACAGGGGCTCGAATTTTCAACCTTTTACCGCGCACGCTGATACTCAATTAATCATAACTTCTACGAAAGTTATCGAAATTTACTTTTTTATGGGGGTTTTGGAAACGTTTTTTCATCAGCTTTACGCTGAATGTAATGATTTTAGATAAAAAAATTATTTATGCTTCATTTTTCAATTTTAAACATATTTTTCAGTTTTTCTCCAAGTGCGGCCGTTAAATTTTTTTCCAAAATTATGTTTAAAAGAAAGCTTGACTTTTTCCCTTCAAAATGAGCCATGGTCGAAAGTGGGGCGAAAGAAATTGGTGGAGATATACAACACTTCTTGCGCGCGGCTTCTGCGTCGCGAGCTCCCATGCTTCGAAAGAGTTTGAAAAACCCGCCGAAAAAATTAGTACACATACTTGAACACTAGATGGATATCTTGCATACCTTTCTCGCAACAAAAGTCATTGTCAGGTAATATAATTGCCAGTTATTTTTTGGTCACAAATTGCTTTTATGCGATTTAGCTTCGGCTTATTTCGACGTCATAATACTGCAGGTTTGTACTTTTCCGTATTTACTGTTATTATTTATTCTTATTTACTTTCCTCATTATTTAAAATAGAAATAATATTACTTGAATACCCACCTACCGTGGTTGGATTCGCATTGTTCTAAGGATAATCACAAGCGTGATCCGTGCAATTTGAGAACAATTTCTGTAACTCTTCAAAAAAAGTATCCCAATATACCTATCGATGCGAAACTGTGTGTGAATTGCAGAAAAGAAATGTCTCAATTTGCATTGCTAGCCCCTTTGTATTCTCATACTGATCCAACAATTGAAGATGCTTCAGTGATCAACGACAATGCACCTCCTATTCTCGAGAATGATATTTTAATGGAAGATGACGAAATCTTTCCCGATCCTTCAACATCCAAGTTTGAAAGATTTAAAAAAGATTGTTCTGATGAAAATCATCACGCCGGAATGGAGGTTCTTGAACAAATAAAAGAAAAATTTCAAAAATATGCAAGTAATTCTGAAAAAGTGTTACTTTTAACTCTTGCTCCGAAATCTTGGGGCCGCAGAAGATTGGCTAAAGAATTTGGCGCTTCCGAACGCCAAACTAGAAAGGCTAAAAATTAGTAGCTGAGAATGGAATTTTAACTTCTCCTAATTTAAAAAAAGGTAAAACTTTAGATTCCGAGATTGAAAATTTGGTGAAAAATTTTTACCTTGATGATGAGAATAGTCGTATGATGCCTGGCAGGAAAGATTTCGTTTCCGTAAGAAAAGATGATGGTTTCCGCGAGCACGTTCAAAAAAAATTAATTCTGTGCAATCTTTCCGAATTATATGCAAATTTTAAGACTCAGCGTCCTACAGTTAAAATTTGCTTATCAAAATTCTCTCAGCTCAGATCCCGAAATTGCATACTCGCTGGAGCCAGTGGTACGCATACTGGTTGTGTTTGTGTCCATCACGAGAATGTCAATCTAATGCTTGATGCTGTAGATTTAAAAGAACCAACCTGCGAAAGTTTTTCTCCCATTAAGACTTATCATGATGCTATGAACAGAATTATGTGTAGCGATCCGACTTCAGAATGCTACTTGAATGAATGCACAGCGGAAATAACAGACGCAGAGGATTTTGCTGAACAGCTTTGCGAACGCTTGTTTAAGCTTAAATCTCACTCTTTTACAGCCAAAAAATAGTCATCTTTTTTCAAAAACCTTAAGGATACACTGAAAGCAGGAGAATTTCTTATCCTTTGTGATTTCGCTGAAAACTATGCCTTTGTTGTCCAGAATGCATCTCAGTCATTTCATTGGAAGAATGATCAAGCTACCATATTTACTGTGCTAATTTATTATAAAGAAGACAACATTCTAAAGCACCGCAGTCTTGCTATATTATCAGACTGTTTGACTCATGACACAATTGCTGAGTACGAATTTCAAAAAATTATTACACACTATTTGAAAGAGAATTTTCAACCCAAAAAAATGATTTATTTTACAGATGGAGCCGCCCAGCACTTCAAAAATAAGTATAACTTTATCAATTTGCTCCACCATAAAATGGATTTTGGTATTCCAGCCGAGTGGCATTTCTACGCAACGGCGCACGGAAAAGGCCCTTGTGATGGTATTGGGGGAAATTTAAAAAGACTCGCAGCGCGTGCTAGCCTTCAAGCGTCATCTAAAAATCCGATTTTGACTGCTGAAGCCTTGTATCAATGGGCTAAGAAAAATTTAGTATTCTTTAGTCCCAAAGAAAATCACGACATCACTACTCAAGAACTTAAGAGGAGATTCGCATCAGCAAACACAGTGTCTGGAACACAAAAATATCAATCTTTCGTTCCCTCTGCTGAATTAACTCTCATGTTGAGAAAATATTTATCAGCAATAGTATGTGATGTTTTCCCGAAAAAAACTGTGAGGCAAAGAAGAACGAGAAGTGCACATACAGTGTAATAAGTAAATTATTCGACTCAATTTTCGATGTGAGAGGCGAGGGGACAGACACTAAAAAATCACCCCGAATTATAAATTTAATTTAATTTTAAATTTCGTTCAAGCCAAAAATAACAGTTTTACGAACAAATGATAAGTACAATTAGATAAGTCCGCAATAGACGGTATACGTCGTGATCGTCGCGCCTAGCTGCACTGCGACGCAGAAGCCGCGCGCAAGAACTGTTGTATATCTCCACCAATTTCTTTCGCCCCACTTTCGACCATGGCTCATTTTGAAGGGAGAAAGTCAAGCTTTCTTTTAAACATAATTTTGGAAAAAAAATTAACGGCAACAAGTTTTTAGGCGCGTACACTTGACGAATTTTGCCCCACATATCAGTGATCCAGGCTCGCCGAACTATTTTGTCTCTCTGTTTTGTCATGCCTGACTGAACACCACACAGCCCCCGCAGGTAGTGATGGGCACTGCTCGGCCTGACTGTGGTAATACCTGACCTGACCGGTAATGTCCGGTCATGACGGTAAATGTTGGTAAAACGCGGTCAGACCCAAATATCTCCAACAGGATAGTTTTTTTATAGAAAAAAGTGGTTTAGTTGTTAGGACATCCCCTATGCTAAACTTGTACAAAAAGTTTTTCGGTTCTAAATGTTCCAGTTATTCTCAAAGTTATAAAAATGCGAAAAAGCTGAGCATAGCAGACGACACTTTTGACAGTTTCGCGCGAGTTTCGAGGGGAATTTGAAAATTACACTTTACAAATTGACAAATTACATTGAAAATCTGTTGCATTTATTATGCAATATTTTTAAAATAATATTTAGTAGTGTCCTAAGTTATTTTGAATATCATTTCAATAAATATGACACTTA
>CAKNYM010038057.1:66227-96216 GCA_932195095.1 Andricus curvator | reverse complement strand
CAGTCTGTTTATAACACGTATTTCGTTCGACGCTTTTCTTCAATAGTCGACACGACTTTCAAGAAGTCTCTTGAAGATCCTTATGAAGGTCCCTATCCTGTCGCCAGTTGAACAGACAAAACCTTTGTCATCACAGTGGACGGAATAAATATCACCGTTATTGTGGACCGCCTTAAGCCAGCTTACATTATAGCTGACTCGAAGGAACAACCACATACAGCACGAGACGATTCAACTTCGGATAAAACTATAGAACCAGAGGAAGTTCCAGTCGCATCACCACCTTTAAGCAAAACTAAGTCTCGCAGACGAGTCAGATTTCGTGATCGCCTTCACGATGGTTTCTCATGAAGTGTAGTGTGCAGTGATTTGAGAGTCATTCATGCGTGATTCCACTACTGATATATTTTTTTTCTGGTGAAAAAATGTGCAGTGAAAAAGTTTTCTTTGTACAAAAATATTACTTCCTTTGCTATAAGTTTAAAACACGTCTCTTATGTTCACCAAAGTCGAACTGTTTATAAAAAGACGTGGAACAGGCATTTCAATTTATTCAAATTTCAATTAGTCAGACACTTGAAAACAATAATTTTCAATTTATATATCATAACATGTATATTTTATCGTGATTTATAAAATATATACTCAATTACTAGCTGGGGGTACTGTGCCGACCACCTTTTTGCCTATTTTCAATAATTATTTACAAATAAGTTATAAATATAGTTATAAATATAGTTAGTTATGATTCTAGAGTACATTATAGAATATTTCGAGCCGAAACTCATTTAATTTCTTATACTTTGTGCCAGTCTGTTTATAACACGTATTTCGTTCGACGCTTTTCTTCAATAGTATAAGCAAATGATATCACCGTATAGTTTCAAAGGAGCTCAGATCTCCGATCCTGTACGGGTACGTACCCTGGTTGCCCTGTTGCCATGCCAGGCCCAGGGTGACGATGAATTCGTCATCGAAACCTCAGTTCGTTTTCGTCCCTCAAACTGTGTAAAGCTCGCTCCCATTATTCTTAATTAAAAGTATTTTTAGTTACTTAAATTGTTGAGTTCAATTATTTATAAACCATATTCGCCCCACCTGGTTTAGCCTACCTTAAAAAAGTTCCAGTGAAAAATACTTACATTTAAATAACTCATCGCATCTATTTACATCATCCTCGCGACACTCTTATCTTTTTGCACATCACGTCATATTACAATCACACATATTTGCACATGCTCGCACTTCGTATGAGAAATTTTGTTATTATCTATCATCATTATTTCAACGAATACTATAAAATACATACTGTAAAACCTTTAATACTAAATATGGAATATGCATATGTTTATGCACACGCACACACACAACAATCTCACGCTGTAGTACACGTTATAGCATATGCTTCAGCAGACGACACACTCAAACATGCACACTTATCCTACACATGTTAACCATAACCTACCACACATTATGCATAACCCCATCATCGAACCTTCTAGAAATTATTATGCAACATTGAATCTTCTCGAAACTCTGACGTCATATCAACTCAAAGAAAGTCGGCAAATGTCGATGCAGGAGTCTATGGACAGAACTTTCCCAGTATATCTACTAATCACCAATCGCCACGACAATTCCCACCCCTCAAAATAAAATGATTCCAGTAATCGCAGCCAATAAAAAGACACCTTCTCAGGATTACCGAAGCTATAACTTCCACTATAAATTCAATCGAAAATGGCCCCCTTCAATAATAACACAATAAAAGAGAATTTTTTGGAATGCTCAGGGTATCCCTTGAAAAAGACAGGAATTAGCCACATACCTCTACAAGAATAACATTACCATTTGCTTGCTCAGTGAAACTCTACTACGCGAAGGGGGGGGGCAAAAGTTCCTGAAAAATGTATCACGTATTTTGTGAATGGGCCCTAATAGAGGTACCGCGACATTAATTCAAGAAAATATTGACCACCACGAACTAATAATTCCTGAACTTGAAGCCCTCCAAGCTACTGCTATACAAATAAAAATACACGGGAAACCATAACCATCGTCTCGTTCTGCCAGTCCCCTTTCTCGAATTTACAAAAAATTATGACAGAAAAATATTCAAACTTGCACCCTCGGTAATTGCTGCAGGGGACCTAAATGCTAAACGCTTAGCTTGGAATAGCAGAACAACTAACAAAATCGGAAAACAATTGTCTGAATTCATAAACGACCAGTATCTGTCTGCCTCCGCGCCAGACTCGCATACACAACACCAAACATAAATCAGACCATATTGACTTTGCAGTTACCCTAGGAACATATGTTAACTTTGAACCTATACAAAGAAACACTACTCACATTGACGAAGCCATATCTAATCTCACCTCTAGTATAAGGACTGCCATTCACGCTTCAGTTCCTCGACTACCATTAACAAATACGATTCATCTTTCAGCCGCGAGATTGAAGACCTGCTCCATACTTGTAATGAACTCTGCCGAACGCATCAAAGAACTAATACTGTATCCTTAAAAACATCATGAACCGTGTTCGGAAAACTACAGCAATTAATGTTCAAGAGCACAGATATGAAAATTGGAATACAGAAAAACCTCAAATTAAATAAATAAACTTATGGATTTCACCAATTAATTATTATATAAACTAATTAATTATTATATAAACAAATAAACGTCAAATTGAAGATAACTGTATATATCGTATGACTAAAGCCCTAACGAAGCCGCGAACTAATATTGCCCTCTCAAAAATCTGGATCAAACGTTTGCGGTTTCTACTGCTGACAAAAAAATCTTCTAGCAGAAAATTATGAAAGTAACTGAGGGTGCGGATACAATAACTCGCACGATGCTCGAAAAGCCGTATAATTATTGTCCGATCGTCTCAGAAAATGGAAATTTGCAAAGTCGCCGAAATAATATTTTCAAAGTACGGGCTTATAGAAAATGAGAAAATGGGACTTTTTTCCTTTACAGTTTTTTTGTCCCATAATTATTCTTAATAGGAAAAATGAAAAACTGAAACACTTTAACCTCTAAAAGCAATAAGTTTTTAAAATATAAATCGTCGTAACTTGGCCAAATATTGTTGAAATCGTTTAAAACTTGGTGCACACATTCAGTATAGTCTTCTGATGGTTAAAGAATAAGCAAAAGTTGAAAAATATACTATTGTTTACAAATATTCAATTGCAAAATGACACCGGGCCAGTAACTACGTTTTTATGGCTTCTCCGATAAAAAGTATCGAGGGAACTTTCAGTTTGAAGAAACCATCATGGGTTATCATGGCTTACTTATAAAATCGATATTTCCGTCAATTTCTGATGAATCGATTTGAAACATTCCAGAAATTTTCCTTTAATACCTAGACAAAAATGTCCCATAATTTCAAGAAAATAACCCACAAGAAATTAACCAAACAAATTTTTAAAAAAAGCTAAAAATAAAAAAGCATCCGGCCCTTATTCAATTTCAAATTTAGTCCTCAAAAAGCTTCCTGTCTCGTGCCTCACTCTTCTTGCACTTATCCGCAATGCCTGTTTTCAACTAAGCTACTTTCCGGAATCTCGGATAATAGCTCACATTCTAGTTTTTCAGAAAAAATGCAAGTATCCATACCATCCAACTAGCTACAGGCCCATTTGTTTTCTAAATACAATGAGCACAATTTTTGAACAGATGATACTCACTCGCTTAAACTATTAACTCGAGGAAAACAGAATCCTTTAACCGTAACAATACGGTTTTAGAAAAGCTCACTCTACGCAGCACATGATGCTTAAGCTTACCAAAGCCATCAGCTTCAATTTTAATAGAAGAAAACATACTGATGCTATTTTCCTCGACGTAGAAAAAGGCTTCGACAGCGTCTGGCATATAGGACTGCTAAAAAACTATTAAACTATCATTTTTCAAGTAGGCTTATCCACTTCATACACTCTTATCTTTCCAACAGAAAATTTTCAGGAAAAAAATAGACCAGACACTCTCAGAAGAAAAGCCCATCTGAGCGGGTATGCCCCACGGCAGTATTCTCGGACGAGTATGGTTTATTATCTACGTAAACGACATTCCTGAGGTCCCCATACATTCAGTTGGATTATATGTAGACGACACCGCGCTATTCACTTTCTCTTCGTCAGTTCCAAAAATCTTAAAACTACTTAACAAAGCTCTTGAAGTCATTGAGATGTGGGCTGAACTCTGGAGAGTAAAAATAAACATAACAGAATCAAAATCAATTATTTTCACAGTCAGAAGGCCAGCTAAAATAGAACTACCCAAAAATTTTAATGAACCAATATAATCGAAAGACTCCATAAAATATCTAGGAGGTAAACTTCATAAACGTGCTAATTAGAAGCCGCATTTCCAGGAAACTAAGGGAACAGCCCTCGGGGTCACGTCGCGCCTCAATCCTATTATTAATAGACACTCAAGTCTAAGCCCCGAATATGGAATTCTAATCTATAAAATCTTTATCCGACCAATTTTAACCTATGCTTGTACTATTTGGGGAGATGCGTCAAAAAGCAACATTAATCACATTCAAATCATGCAAAACAAATTTCTCAGACGTACCACAAAAACCTCTAGATATACCAAGAATTCTGTCCTTCACAGAGAATTTCAACTACCCTACATTTCAGAATATATCAAAGAAACTGCCACTAAATTTCATGAATCTGCATCATTATCACCTTTTGAACATATTTCCTTTCTAGGGAAATATAATTTTGATCCTCTCCGTAAATACGCGATGCCAAAAGATGTGGCGATCCCCAACGTTTAATTCAAAGAGAAGTGGAAAAGGGGGGAGGCACATTCCTCAAAATTTCGCACAATTTGATTTAATCATATATTGTTCCAAACCCTCAGACAGGAGAGGCCTGGATGAAATTAAGGAAAAATGTTGATGCATATCTACATTTTTCATATGTAAAATATCGGTCCATCCTTGTTTGAATGAACTCAGAAAAGTTCCTAGGTTCGATTATTTGGTGGCCCTAAGAAGGGCCGTTTTTTATAGTTGTTCTGTTGCTTAATCTAAAACCAGGGAACTCCCATGTAATCGGGTCCCCTCTGAGCTAAAATAAGATATGAATAATAGGAGGGAATCCCAAGGGATCGGGCCCCTTCTGATCTGGAAATAAAATATAATTAATAAGAGGGACTCCCAAGAGATCGGGCCCCTTCTGATCTGGAAATAAAATATAATTAATAAGAGGGACTCCCAAGAGATCGGGTCCCTTTCGATCTGAAAAATTTAATAGAATTGAAGAGAAGGACTCCCACGTGATCGGGTCCTTCCTGCGATTTTGTGATGAAGAGTGAAACCTCTAAGGTATCGGGCCCCATCTACTCTCTCTTCTGCGTTTTGATTTAGGTAGTTCGACTTTGACGTTTGGTCTCTCTGGTTTCACGACAACGGAACGCAGCCTACTTCCGAGCAGTGGCGAGAGTCGATTTGCACCGAGGCCTACTTCGCGCTGGAATGGTTGATTATCGGAAGACAACAAATGCACCAGGGGCATATGTCGGACGTTTTCGGTGATGCGCGGTCCTTCCCTTTCCGGGGGTAAGGTGTTCGCACAAGAAAATCCGTTGCAGTGTGCTGGTAAAGTCTCACGAACGTGCCGTCCGCGCACGAACACATAACGCCAACCAATCCCGTGCAACCTGCCGTGCTGCTACGGTCCGTGGCAGCACTTACTGAAGTGCGTTGCGAACTAGTTTAAGTAGCTAGGTACTTGCGTGCGTCACCGCTCGGAAGGCAGCAGCACGACAGGTTGCACGTGATTGCTTGGCGTTATGAGTTTGTGCGCGGACGGCACGTCCGTGAGACGTCTCCAGCGCACTGCAAAGGATTTTCTTGTGCGAACACCTTGACTCTGAGCGGGGAGGCACAGATGCTGAGAATCTCCTCCTCAGCTTCGGAAGTGTCGGAAGTTTTTGTTTTTTGTACTTCTGTAAGAGGAGAGGAATTGTAGCCTGGAAACTCGGGATCATAGGCTTCAACGCTTCCGGAAGGTTTCGGTTCGTCGTTGTGCGATAAATCGAGCGAGGATCCAATCGTCTCACTCGCCTTTATGCGAGATGTTTCGCGGCAGAGATATTCCGCTAGATCGTCGAGGGAATCGATGGCTAGTGCGTTCGGACTGAGAGGATACGGTGGGGATTCACTCGCGTCACGGGCGTCTGTGCGTGAGTGAGTCAAGGCAAGAGAAACGTCTGCATCGCCACGCACACTCTGTGGGTTCGGGAACGTCACACGTAGATCGTTTCGATGTTTGTAGTCCTTACGGAAAGGAGCGGGAATATTAACGTGAATCCACGGGGGTGTGAGAGATTTTATGATTAACGCGTTTCGTCTTTTCGCGTTAATTCGCTTTCGAAGACTAGGCCGTTTGCGGGGTACACTATGGAGTCTCGTCTCGGACATGAGTCACTTTTCTCGCCTATCAACCACTGCGAATCGCACACTTGAAAACCCCGTCACACAAGGGACACTCGACGGTGGTATAACAGAGAAAAAGCGGGGGGCAGCAGGAAGGAGGGTTAATGTTCAAAGAGGGTACGTAATTGTGGCAACCTGGCACGTTGCAGGGGACCGAGAAAATCGGAGATGGGACCACGCATGTAGGTTCAGCCAAGAATTGGGAGTCACAAATCTGAAGCGTAGTTGCCGGAAGAGAGTTCGTAACACTTGTCGTCGTATTATCGTTCGGAAGCGCGCGGTCGGCTTCTATGCACGAGAGGCGAGCACTATGGCATTCCAGCGCGGAGGGCGAGAGGGGATCCCGGACACTATCGCTCACTACACACTTTTCACTGAACTCGCGATCCACACTGTAGTCCAGAGGGACGGGTGTACACGATTTTTTGTCCTTTACTTGCTCAGAGGCGTGAGTAGCTCGATGTTTTAATAAAAGTCTCTTGCGTAGGTTGGGCCGGCACCTTTTCTTCTTAGGAAATTGATCCTCCATGTAGATGCGAATCTGGAAAAGACACACACAAGAAAGGAACAAATTTTAAAAGACGGACTGTCGCGTCAGCACAACCGGCCTAGGCTATCGGTCCTGGATGGAAACTCCTTTGTTGGGCCCATGTGAAAGACTCGAAGTTTTGGTTCTGGCAGGAGACTCCCTGGTTGAGGTTCCGAGTGAGAACTCGATTTCGATTCTCGTCAGAAACTCCCGTATTGAGGTTCCGTGTGAGAACACGTTTTCGATTCTCGTTAGAAACTCCCTAACTGAGATTCCGAATCAGAACTCAGATTAATTGCCTATTTCGGAGACTGCGAAGCGTGATGTCTGTTAGCAAAAAAAAAGAATAATAGCATGTTTGATGACGAGTCTATCCATGAGAAAGAGCACCTCGATAAAGGGATCGGGTTGCGTGGAATAAAAAACTGCGTCGTTAGCTTGAATTCGGCTGACAGAAACTCCGACAAGGCAAGGCGAGGCTTGAGTGTAGCTGGCCGCTACTGCGCAGGTCACCCGTGCCGCGATGCGAGGTTATCGAAGATTTTTTCCGGCAGCGAGACGTACTGGTCAGTGATACGCGATCGAATGTTTTTTCCTGAAATTTCGCTTCATATTTATGCTTGATCGTCGAGAAGGCAGCGCGCCAATCCGTGGTTATTATTTTCGACGTGGAAGGGCAGAACTATGACTGGCTTAATCGATGAATCGAGCGTACGAATCCGCAATAAGTGAGAGGGGGACTACTTTCGCGTTCTCGCGGAACGCGAGCTTCTACTTAGATCGTGGGGAGAGCGAATTTGCCTCTAAGCCTCGTCGATACCCTGCCGGAATTTCTAATGCAGCTATTTTATTATTAAGCGTGTAAGAAAATATATGAACCTAGGATTATAAATCTAAACCTTACAATTGCGATTTCTTATATTAAGTTTAAAGCTAAATTATTGCTTATTCTAAAGTAATAAAAAACGCTGCGGAAAAGAAGATTTTTTTATGTCATGGACTAAATAGTGAGCACGCGTGCGTGCGACAAATAACAATACAAAATTCGAGAGAAAATTTTAGGATGAATAATTTTCAGAGAAAAAAAATTCTTTGAAAATCGCAAAAACGCCATAGGCTTCAATAACATCAATGTATGTATACCATTAAGCCCCACTAATTCCCTTTCAGGGTAGGCGTGACACTACCCGATTCGGGTAGTGTTTCTAGGTGGATAGTTTTCTTGTAGTTATAAATAACTACAAGTGTGGGCTCACAACACCCACGATGTGCCAACAGCACTCAGTGTTCTTGAATGGTCACCCATCCAAGTCCTAACCGCGTCCAACGCTGCTTAACTTCAGTGATCTGACGAAAACTGGGTTTTTCAGCGTGGTATGGCCGTTTTCTGATGAAAAATTTTCAGAGAAACAATTTTTCGATTATTGCAAAAACGCTATAGGCTTCAATAAGAACAACAAAAATACAAAATTCCAGAGAAAATTTTCTGATGAAAAATTTTCTTAGGAAATGTTTTGTTCGAAAACCGCAAAAACGCTACAGGCTTCAATAACAACAATAACAATACAAAATTCAAGAGAAAATGTTGTGATGAAAAATTTTCTGAGGAAAAAAATGTTTTGAGAATCGCAAAAACGCTTTAGGCTTCAATGACAAGAACAATACAAAATTCGATAGTAAATTTTCTGATGAACAATTTTTCGAAAATCGCAAGAACGCTATAGGCTTCAATAACGACAATAACGATACAAAATTCGAGAGAAAATTTTCTGATAAAAAATTTTTGGAGGAAAATTTTTTTATAAAAATCGCAAAAATGCCATAGGCTTTAATAACAACAATAACACTACAAACTTCGATAGTAAATTTTCTGAGGAAAATTTTTGTTCGAAAATCGCAAAAACGCTATAGGCTTCAATAGCACTACAAAATTCAATAGTAAATTTTCTGACGAAAAATGTTATGAGGACAAAATTCTTTCGAAATCGCAAAAACGCTTTAGGCTTCAATAACAATAATAGCGATACAAAATTCGAGAGGAAATTTTCTGATGATATTTCAAGCAAAATGATTAATTTTCTATCAAAAGAGAAAATTTTTTAACAAATGACCTGAATTTTTCACTCAAAAAGTTAATTTGTCTACCAAAACAGATAAATTTTTAGCAAAATAGATTAATTTTGAACTAAAAAAGATAAATTTTCAATAAAGAATAGAATAGTCTAATTACCTGTTCGAGAAATAAGTGTTTAAGCAAATAAAATAAATATTCAACGGAATAGTTAAATTTTCAACCAATCAGATGAATTTTCTACCAAAAAGATTAAATATCTATAAAACAAAATATCATCAATAAGTGGAATGGTTAAATTTTTAGTTCAAAAAATTAATTTAAATGAAGAAAAACTAATTTTCAGTTAAAGAAATAAATTTTCAACCAAAAAGATTTATTTTCTTGCAAAAAAGAATAATTTTCAACGAAATACATGAATTTTCAACCAAATATTTCAATTTTCAATGGACAACCAACCAAATCAACCAAATTTCCAACCAAAGAGGTGAATTGGTCACCAAGAAGATTAATATTCTACAAAACAAGACAAGTTTACAACAAAATTCTGAAATTTTTAAACAAATAGTTGAATTTTCTAGTGAAGAATATGAATTTACAGCCAAACATGAAATAGTTAATTTTTCAGTTAGAAAAATTTATTTTTTCATAAAAAAACTAATTTTCAAGACTAAGAAATGAGTTTTTAACCAATAGAAATAATTTCCTACCATAAAAATTAATTTGTAACAAAATACAGAATTTTCCAACCAAAAAGTTGAATTTTGAACTGAAGAAGATGAATGTTCGACCAAACATGGAATAGTGAAATTTTCAGTTTAAAAAAGATTTTTAAAAATTTTAACCAAATACATAGTTAAATTAAAAAAAAAAATTTTTTTTAAATAATTGATAAATTGAAATTTTTTAAATTTTAAACATCTGAAATTTAAATTACCTGATCCCAAAGTGAAAATTGTTCAATTCCAAACGCTTTCAATATGAGATTATCTAAGGATCAGAAATACTAATTTTTCATTGAAAAATGAACGGTGTGAGACTTGTAAGAGACTTCAGGTTGAAAATTTTCAAATTAAAACCTAAATGATGAAACAATTTTCAATTTTGAGTCATTGAAAGCTACAATAATTGAGAACAATGAGGTATTAAATATCTCATTTTATGATAATAAAAGTCCAATTTTGACTACTATTTTGTCTTTATAGTATCAAGATTATAATATCCTTATAATATGTGAGGTAATATATAATATGATCATTTCCTTATAATATATAATTTAGCTTAATTTTAGTTTCATTTGAGTTAAGTTATTTTAATTTATCTAGTTTAAAGAGAACATTGTGCGCGCTACGCGCGCACTAATTGCCCCATCTTCAAAAAAAAAAAAAACCGGTTCATTTTTAAACATTTTATCATAGATTTTACAGAAAATTTTTCAGGATTTGAAAAGTTTGTATATTACTTACAGAAGTTTCCTTATTATAGCGAGAAAATTTCAGATATTTCTTGAACATTTAAAAAACATAAAAAATACATTTGGTTGAAAATTCCTGTATTTTGTTGAAACTTTGTCTTTCGTGGTAGAAAATTAATCTTCTTGGTGACAAATTCACCTTTTTGGCTGAAAATTCATATATTTTGTTAAAGCTATTATTTTTTTATAGAAAATTGATCTTTTTGGTTCAAAATTAATTTATTTGGCTTAAAAATTGGTTTTCTTTTATTAAAAATTAATTTTTCAACTGAAAATTTAACTATATCATATTTGTTTGAACAACAATCTTCTTCAGTTAAAAATTCAATTATTTGTTTGAAAATTTCTGTATTTTGTTGAAACTGTGTCTTTTGTGGTAGAATATTAACCTTTTTGGTGACTAATTCACCTTTTTGTTTGAAAAGTCAACTAGTAGATTCAAACTTCCATTGAAAAATGAAATCCTTTGTTAAAAATTATTCTTTTTTGGTAGAAAATTTATTTCTTTGACTGAAAATTAGTCTTTTAAATAGAAAATTAATTTTTTTATATAATAATATAACTACATTTTTTCTCGAAATTTTTTCTTATAGACACTTAATCTTTTTGGTAGAAAATTCATTTTTTCGGTTGAAAATGTAACTATTGCTTTGGAAATTTATTTTATTTGCCTAAAAACTCATTTCTCTAACTGAAAATTAAGCTATTCTATTTTTTTAAATTGATCTTTTTTAGTAGAAAATTCAACTATTTTCTTGAAAATTGTCTTCTTTTGGTAGCAATTCAATTTTTATCTATCTATATATATATATATATATATATATATATATATATATATAACAAAATATCATCAATAAGTGGAATGGTTAAATTTGTAGTTCAAAAAATTAATTTAAATGAAGAATTAACTACTATATTAATAACTATATTAATTTGGCTAAAAATTCCATTAAAAGTTAATATATTTGGTTGAAAATTCATGTATTTTGTTGCAAAATTATTCTTTCTCGGTAGAAAATTAATCTCTTTGGTTGAAATTTCGTTTTTTGGTTAAAAATTAGTTTTTTATGGAAAATTAATTTTTGTAATAAAAAATTTAACTATTCCATTTTTTGTTGAAATTTTTGTCATAGATATTTAAACTTTTTGGTCGAAAATTCATTTCTTTTATTAAAAATTCAACAAATTTTGTTGGAAGTTCGTTTTTTTTTGTTGAAAATGAATTTGTTTAACCAAAAATTCAAGTATTCCATTTTTTGTCGATTTTTTTATAGGCATTTAATGTCTTTGGTAGAAAATTCATTTGTTTGGTTGAAAATTTAACAATTTCGTTTAAAATTTATTTCATTTGGTCAAAAACTTATATCTCTAACTTAAAATTAAACTATTCTATTTTTAAATAGATTTTTTGTTAGAAGTTTATCTTTTTTAGTTGAAAATTCATCTATTTGTTGAATAATTTGTCTTTTCTGGTAGAAAATTAAAAATTCATAATTTTAGTTAAAAGTTCATTTCTTTGGTTAAATTAAAATATTGTTTGGTGGAAATATCAACTATTACATTTTTTGTTGAGAGTTCAGTTTTTTATCAAAGATTCATTAGTCATTAGTAATTTTTAAATTTTTGTTATTTTTATTATTACAAAAATGTGACATTTTTTGTCCCTGCCCTTCAACTGAATCTCAGTTCTTAATTATCTGTGTGAATTTGGCAACATTCCTTCCTTCGAGTTTTTCAAATTACCCAATCGGCATTGAGGAAAAGTGAGAACAATGCTTTCGAGATTTTCGTGACATACCTATTTTTTAGAGAAAGATTTAAGTTTCATTTCTATATACAATAATACCCGTGGAGAAATTGCCCAATTTGATCCTGATTCCCGACGTGGCCCCGATTGGGTTAGCTCAATGCGGCCCTGTTCATGGCTACTGTTGTGGTCCTGGTCGGGGCCACATCGGGCTACCCTCTGTAAATCAGAGTTAATTTAAAACTTAGCATTAATTAAATTTAAAATTACCCCCTGTCTTAATTAGTGAATATTCAACTAACTTTCATTCAGTGACTAATCTAAAGTTGATTAGTTAAATTTAAATTCTCATATGCAAAGAATATAAGAAACGAGAAAAAACTAAAAAAAAGCTTAAATTCGTTTGAACAAAATGTCTAAAAATGTATGTTTACGGACGCATTAAATTAGTTAATAAATATACAATTATCAAGTTAGTATTAATCATTGGACGTATTTTTTAAATCTGTTCAGAGCTTATACTTATTTAGATTTGAATTTTCCGCGCTAATCTCGAATGTATTCGACTAGTCTTCCGTTCGATTATTTGGCAACGAACGGACGGACGGAAGACAACTTTGTAAAAGTGGCTCTCTAAGATTTCCGACAGTAAACTTCGAGAAAGCGTAAAAATTTTGAAGATCATTTATTGTTCGTCTTTGCATGAAAATGTTAAATACATTGAGAATTGGGATCCAGAATTGGGACCAATTGTACAAAAAGATCTCACTCTGCTGTAACTTTTTGGCATTATAACCTCACTTTTTTATTCTTCGCTCCACGTGCCAAAAAACTTTTTAATCAAACTTCGAATTTTCAAACAAAACAGATTAAAGTTCAATGAAATATTAGAATTTTCAAGAAAAAAAAACAAATTTTTTTAATAAGCAGTGGATTTTTGATCAAAAAAGTTGATTTACAACCAAAAACGCTAACTTTTGTACCATGAAAGTTGAATTTTCAACCAAAGAGTAAAGTTTTTAAGCTAAAAGGTCTAATATTTTAGAAAACAGTAACTTTAATATGAAGAAACAAATGAGTTTTTAACAAAAAAGATCATGTTCAATAAAATAGATCAATTGTTAACAAACTAGTTGAATTGTCAACCAAAAAGTTGAACTTTTAACGAACAGGAATAACTTTCTACCCAGAAAGACGACTTTTTAACAAAATATATGAATTTTTAACAAGATAGTTGAATTTTCAACCAAAAAGTTAAACTTTCAACAAACAAGATTAATTTTCTACCCAAAAAGACGACTTTCCAACAAAGATCTTAAATTTCCTACCAAATAGTCCAATTTTTATCTCATAAAATATACATGATAAAGTTTCAACTGAAAATGGAATAGTTAAATTTTCAGATAAAAACTCTAGTAAAGAATTAACTTTGGGCAAAAATACCAATTTTCAACAAAATTGTTAAATTTTTAACCAAAAAGGGTAAATTTTCAACAGAATGCATCAATCCAACGATAAGTTTCTGAATATTTTTCAAAATATTTATATAATGTCTAATATTCTTAATTAATTGTTCACTTTTTCATTAAATAAATTATATTTTAATAATATTTTTATAAATAAAAATTGAAAGGGGCCTGGTCAGGGCCAGATCTGGCCTTCCTTATGGATACCCCAGTCAGGCCCTGATCGGATTAGGCGTTTCATTTCGACTCTGGCCCTAACTGGGATACCAGGGCCACTCTGAGATTTCTCTACGGGTATGGTTTCTTTCAAATTAAAAACAATAAACAAAGATAAGTCAAAGAATGCGCCATGGTCCTGAAAAAAAGGGTTTCGTAGCCTATAGAGTCGTGACTAAAGAGAATCAAATAATTTTCCTGTGACAAATGTTCGCACTTAAGTTCTTTTAGAATTCCAAACTTTGGCGCTTATGCCCTTTTTCGGTGGATTGTCCTGGAGAAAAGCTGGACGAACGGGCTTACAAATGGAAACAAAGGAAAGTAATAATTTCGAATTTCCAGTTGTTGGAATTTTAGAATATCAAATCAGAAACCAGCTTCACAATGTGCAATCTAAAATTGCAAACTTCCAAAACTGAAGAACAGCAAATTATAGCACGTACGAATTTAATAATTCTGAAAGTACTAAAAACCCTGCACATTTAAAAATTGTAAACAGTTCAAATTAAACGATTAAAAATTAAGAGACTTTCAAACTTCTATACTGGAAACCCAGAGAAAACATAAAAGTTATGAGCAGATACATTAGAGTGGCTCGGAGAAACACATTATTAAAGTTTCTTATTTGCTGTTACGTTGGAAATGATTTATGTCGAATAGACCCATGTTTTCAACAAACAATTATTTTGAAACCTATAGCATGAAAATATAACAATTTTTTTCATGAGTTTTTTCAGAGTCAAATATTATTAAATTTTAAATGATTATATCGTTTGAATTTTCAATTTAAATTTTGTTGAAGTTGAAAGAGCTTACATTTAGCTTTCAATTTGAGATTATTTAAGCATTGAATATAGTTATTTTTCATTAAAAAATGTACGAGGTAAGAAGATTCTTCCATGAAGAATGTGAAGGTTAAAGTCAATGTAAGTTTTTCCACCAGGGAGAGGGGGTGTTCCCCTACTCAAGAATCTAGTGTGCTCCACTTATGTTATCACTAAATTTTAAATGCGACGAACTTTAAAAACCTGTACAAAACTAAATTCACACCACAATCACGTGCATAATAAACTATAATAAAACGAGATAAGAAAGATAAGAATGTCGGCCTATATATAGTCGTTTCTTCAAGAGCAAATTCTTTCTTCAAGGTACTGGCATCCGATTTATAGACATTACAATTTATTCATCACACCGCTGGAACTTCAAGAGAACCAAGAAAGAAGTACGCATTAAAATTTATATCTAAATATTAAGTTGTAATGTTGTTTTCCTGATGTATTTTTTCAGAATATGCAGAGTTTCGAAATGAACCTGCGATACTCGATAGCGACTATTCTTTTCAGTCTTATTTTAGGGGCAAGTAAGTGATATTTCAAAAACTTTTTTCAAACACATTTCATAATTTGCTAGAAAAAGAAATGGATACACAATAGAGATACGATTATATTTTGTTGATTAATGGGAAAGCATCAATTCTTTAAAAATTATTCAAATAATAAAAGCAATAATTTAGATAACCGCTTCTTATTAAAATGCTTCCCAATTTTTATTCGTGTCTTTCAGGCACATTCAGTTATAAAGATGCCAAAAACTGGGGCAAACATTATTCAGGATGTAATGGGCTACATCAATCTCCCATGTATATGGATGTAAACCTCGATGCAGACTCCATAGATTCTTACTATCCAGTTATCAAGGAAATATTGAAATTTACAGACTTATATACATTACCAAAGACTATGACCATTAAAAATACTGGTCACACAGGTACTAAACATTAATTATTTTAAATCATCAATTCAATTCTGCTTTATTTTATACATTCTTTCACCTTTTCTATTATACAGTGGAAATAAAAGCTGATTGGTCTGGGAAAGCTCCAGGGCTTACTGGTGGACCCCTTCATGGGAATTACGTATTTGAAAAAATCATTTTCCGTTGGGCCCAAAAAAAGGTAAGTCTTCCAACAAAATTTTAAACTCTCCAAATTTAGAGTATTTGAATTTAGCTAGTTTTCCTAGTGACATTTTACTGTTTGAAATGAAAAAAACTGAAAAATTTATTTAGAAAAACGTGGTATTGTAGCATTTGTAACTTTATTGACACAATGAGAATGCAATATTGTGAGACTTGTGAGTAGAATACGAGGAAACACTAGAATTATTTACACACCTGTGTATTTTACCTTACGTATTCAAGGTTAAAAATAATTCTGCAGAATCTCGATTCTATATAGAAAACAATCAACAAGAAAAGTTCTTTCATTCTTTGATAACCGAAATTACCCAAGAATCAGTAAATATTAGTCAAATATTCAATTTGTCAATCAATTAGTAAAATTTTCACTCATTCAAATTTAGTGAGTAATAAATGGTACCATTACTGAAGATCATAATAATTATAATAATTTTAATTTTCACTCACAATTAAAAAGTGGACGGAGACAAAACATTCTATTTTTGAGGATAAAGACCTAGTCGCGTAAGTCAAAAAGGTTTTCTTAATATTTTTATTGCCACTAGCATTGAAAAAACGTTCAATATTTAATTTCATGTCACTATTTTTATTTAATAGGTATGATATGGAGATGCACTTCTATTTCTATAAAGAAAAGTTGAAACCATTTGATAAAGCTCAATCACAGAAGGACGGTCTTGCAATATTTAAAGTGTGGTTCCAGGTTTCAAATGAATCCCAAGTAAGAAGTGCAAATTAATTAGTTGTCTTTCAATAAGTGTTTATTCATTATTTTTACAAAATAATACGCAAAAATTTTCTTGCTAAAACTGAAAGTGAGAAAATAGGGTGGGGGAGGGACTGATTATGTAACTTTTTCACATTCATTTCCACTTCAACTTTTATCAATTTCACGATGAATGCCCCTTAAGCTGGCCGCACTAATTTATTTTCAAAGTTCCCTCACTTCTTCTATAATAATTTTTTATTTTTCCTGTGCATTAATATTTAAAGAGCAGATGATCTCGTAACATTTTCAATGTGGAATCTTTCATAAATGAAATAAAAGGAATTAAAATTGATATTTTTTAATTCATTATTCTCAGGGCTGCCACAGTCTAATTGACTTGGAAAAAGTAAACTATTTAAACCTAGAAAATGACCAAAAGCTACTAATTTCTAACCCGAAAGGTGTCATGAAAAGTTTTTTCAAATCCATCTGAATTCTTTCCAATTTAACCTGAATTGTTTTGAAGTCTTATGAATCCAGTTTTATTGAATTCAGTTTAATTTAAAAAAAAAGTATAGTCACAATACTAATGCAAATTAATAATGAATAAATGAATCTTTAAATGAATTAGTAATGTGACTATTGTTTTTTTTTTAAATAAAACGAATTCAAAAGTGTTCGATTCTTAAGACTTCACAACAATTCAAGTTAAGCTCAAAATAACTCAAATGTATTCGAAAAAAAGTTTAAATTCAGTTGATTTAAGTAAATTTGTAGTGAATTTAAAAAATGTTTGGGACAGTGAGAGGAATATAATGATGATGTTACAATTCAAAAATATGCAGAAATTCATTGAATTTAGTAAGTTTGAAATTATTTCTAAAAAATTTAAGGGAATTCCAAAGAATGCATAAGGTGATTTTCAAATGAAATGACAAGAATTTTAAAATCGCTTCAAATTTTTAAAATCCATTAGAATATTATAGAATCCTGTGAAATTTTGTAAAACATGATGATATTTCCTGAAATCCTGTATATTGTATTAAAATGATTTGAAGTCTCTTGGAATCTATTAAAGCCATTGAAATCCTAAGATATCTTATAAAATTCCCTCAAAACTTTAGAAAAATCTGTGAAACTGTTCCATATCTTTCGGAATTCTGAGAAATTCTTTTAAACCGCGTCAACTTTTTTCAAATTCCGTATAATTATTAAAATCCTTGGAAATCCCCTGACATTTTTTTAATCTCTTGAAAGTGCATCGGAATTTTTTTTTCAATACCCAAAATTGGTTAAAATTTGTCAAAATCCCTAGAAATTATTGAGGTAAATTAATTTTTTTTTGGAATTTCTCTAATTGGAGCTTTTGAAAGTTCTTAAAAATTAATTTAAATGTATAAAAATGCCCTACAATCTTTAAAATCTTTTAGAATGACATTTTTCAAAGCTCTTAACAATTCTTGAAAATTTAAATCCTTATATAATTTTATATGGAATTTCAAAATTGAATCTTCAAAATTCTTGGAAATCCCTTGACTTCATTGAAATCAATAGAAAATTCATTGAAATCTTTTAAGAAATCTGAAATCTTTTAAATTCATTAAAATTTTTGGCAATACCTTGAAATATTTGAAATCTTATGAAATTCATCAATTTTTTTGAATAAATTCTATGAAATATTAGAAGATGCCGTGAAATTACATGAAATCTGGTATTTCATGAAATCCTGGAAAATGTATTACAAAACTTTGAGGGCTTTTAAAATCTCTCAAAATCATTAAGATCCTGAGAAATTTTATAAAATCAATTGTAATATCTTAAAATATTTCGAAACCTTATAGGTCCTGAACAATCGTTCTATGAATACCCTACAATATTTTGAAGCTTCTTGAAATCCCTTGAAAATACCTTGAATGTTACAAAAATATTCTAAATTGGTTAAATCCTTGGCCTTAAAAAAATGTGCCAAAGCACAATCCAATCCGATCAATCTTTCTAAAGTTATCGTACCTACACGATATTACAGACTACAGACTACAGACTACAGACAGACAGACACCTTCGAAAAATCGTTTTTTCTGACTCAGGAGTTCTCAAAACGTGAAGATTTGATGAAAACCAACAAAGTCAAATTTTACATAAAACTAATACCTTTTCATTAGAGTGAGAATGTGAAAAAATATAAAAAAACTGAACTTCTCTCTATGAAAAAATGCTATATTATTGACTCACCCTTCAAATTTTAGTATCCAGATAAGAGAACCCAACCTGTGTTCGCGGACCTGGACAAAATTATACATGAGGTGCGATCCATAAATTCAACAGCTGTGCTAAAACCGTTTCCCTTAGCAAGTTTTTTAGATCCAGAAGGTCCAACATCATTTCTATTTTACAAAGGCTCTCTAGATTATCCACCTTGCTCGGAATCTGTGACTTGGTTCAAACTTGAACCTTTTACAGTTATTTTCGAACACCTGGTAAGAATATATATTTATCTAGAATATATACGGAAGTGAGTTTGTTAATTTATTTACTACTACTATTTTATACTCCTACTTTTTCTTTCAGGTAAATGGATTCAGGAAAATAAAGTTGGACGGGGGAGACGTGTCGAATGTTAGACCTCTCCAGCCGCGAAACAAACGTCAAGTTACGCTAGTTTCTATTCAGGAAGGGCAAGACGGATAATTGTCGGTAACCGGCTGCGCTCGGGAAAGGTTTTCTGCAGTTTTCCACTCCCTTGGCTAAAGGTCTAAGCAAATGCGAGCGCCTCTAATAAAAATCCGTCTGCAGACGGTATAGGGTAAATAGTATATATATGGGTGTTTTGTGTGCAAATGTCTGAAAAGAATGTAAACGTGAATAATACAATACAATAAAGTCTTTAGTTGCATCAATAATTTGTTTCTTTGAGTTATTTCAAGTACGTATATACTTCCGTTATTGCGTAATTTCGGTATAAATTATTACTGATTTTTCCTTCTATCGGAGACTTTTTAAGATGACATCCAGATCTAGATATGCACAGAAGATTGGATCAAAAACCCTTTCCTTAAGTAGCCGATTCTAACAGTGAGTAAAAATTTTATCCGACCAACAGCAGAAAGCTCTCCAAATTTTAGTTTAATCGGATAAAGTCTATTGTTCAGAATCACTATTGAAACTCTACGACAAAAATTCTTAATCATTTCACAGGTTTCTTCCGGATAGCAAAAATGTTTCCCGGTCATCTTCCTGGATCAAAATTAGAAAAATTTAACTAAGTATAAATTTCAAACCTATTCAAACAATAAGAAGCTCTAGTCCATAAATGACGCAGCACGAAGGTAATACTGTGAAACTTGTAAACAGACTACGTCACCTCAAAATGAAAAAAAAACAGAACTATTTACACACTTAATCTACTTCACCTTCGTGTATTCATGTTGAAAAAAAATCCACTTAAAAATTGCGAAATTTTATTAAACACACCAGCACACATGACACAGAAGCTTAATCGAATTTGAATACGTTTTATTGTACGGGCTTCAAAAGTAGAGACTGATGAAAAAATGCATAATCGTAAAAATTTCAAAAAAGCAGCTTCAAAAATGAAATAAGTGAATGTCTGAAGCCTGAAAAGTCAGTGAATCTATAAGCAAAAATTACTTTCATTTTGTTCAAACTGAAACCTATAAAAAAGTTAAAAATTTTCGTTTAGAAGCTTTCGATCAAAAAAAATTTAATTTCAAAACATGAGAAACTTAAATTCTTCTAATGTGGAATGTTTCTAGTACTGAAAATGGAATAATTTTGAGTTTCAAGTTTTTAGAATTATTTGAAGTGAATGCACGTAAAAGTTTAATAATTCTCAAAAAGCACTAAACACACTCAACATTAAAAATATTTTAATGGTTTCATTTGAACGAATAAAGATTAAGACATTTACAAATAAATGTATACAAACTTATAAGCTTTCAAAACTGAATAATTAAAAATTCGAAATCATAATTAATTTTGAATCTTTTTATAAACCTTTTTGTTTTGCACTCTATGAAAATAGCTGGCAAAAAATTCTTATTTTCGTATTTTTAATATTATTATGGATGCCAATTTGTTTACGTCTCGGGAAATTATAATCGTCTTTACACACTATTAAAGTTTTTTATTTTATGATGCATAGGAGATAATTTATATCTAGTAGACACAGGTTTTGAACCAACAATAATTATATTAAAACCTACAGAATCATTCATTTGTAAAGTCTACAACAGTCAAATATTGTTCGAGTTTAAATAGATATATTCTCTGAACCTTCAGCTCAAATCTTTAAATGTTTGAAAAACTTACATTTAGAATTATTAAATTAGGAATTGCTGAATTTTAATAGTCTAAATGTTAAATTAACTAATTATAAAGTGAAAATTGTTTAATTTTAAACGCTTTCGATATGAAATTATGTAGGCATAAAAATATTAATTGTAATATTTATTTTCAGACCATTTTGTCCTTTTAGGGTACATATCCAAAAGTATGCAAGAGCATTTATTCTATGAAGAATGTGAGAGGTGAAATGGATGTGGCAGCTAAAATTTGACCATTTGAAATAGGCTTAATTAATTTTAATTAATATTATTTTTTAGTTTCTAGGAATTCAATTAATATGTTTAATTCAGAAATCTTTAAAACATTATATCAGAAGAAACTTTTAAATATATTAGCACCAGCGATTGATTAAATAATTAAATAATATCCTACATACCTAATGCATCATTTCTTGAATTTGTCTCGAAACTCCACAAATTTGAACAATAATTCAAACAATTTCTTTATTTATCTTCTCATACTTACAATGCTGTGCATATTCTGGTAAAATCAATATGGGTACTATATTAAATAAAATTTAAACTGCTTCAAATTCCTAACTTTTTGAATAAAAATATTGAATTTTCAACGATATAGATGAATTTTCAACCAAAACGATTAATTTCCTACCGAGAACTAGGATTTTCTAACACAATACACGAATGATCTAACAAATAGATGAATTTTTGACTAAAAAAGATAAATTTTCAACAAAACGGTTGAATTTCGAACTGAAAAGCATCAGTTTTCAACAAAAAATGGAGAAAGTAATCAGCTAAAAAAATACATTTTTCACAAAAAAAAAATTTTAATCAAAATAATGAAATTCCAACTAAAATGATAAATCTTCAACTGGAATAAATGAATTTTAAACCAAAAAGATGAATTTTCAACAAAAAAGTTCAACTTTAAACCAATTTGTTTTATTTTCAACCAAAAAGATCAATTTTGAAACAAAAAGATTAATTTGCTACCAGAAAAAAAAACTTTTCACCAAATTACATAAATTTGTACTAAAAATTTTGTTTAACCAATTAGTTGAATTTTGAACTAAAAGAGATCAATTTTCAACTAAAAATGGAATAGCTAAATTTTCAGTTAAAAAAAAATTTCAACCACGCTGATGAATTTTCAACTTAGGTAATGAATCTTTAAATGGAATTATTAAATTTTAAACCAAAAAAATGAATTTTAAACTAGAATGATGAATCTTTCACTGTAAGAGTTGCATTCTTAACCAAAACGATGAATTTTCAACCAAGAAGATTAATTTCTACCAAAAAGACGAATTTTCAGCAAGCTACAGAAGTTCTCAATTAAAATTGAATAGTTGAATTTGCAGTTTAAAAAATCAATTTTCATACAAATAGATGAATTTTCAACTGAAATGATGAATCTTCAGGTCAAATAGTTAAATTTCAAACCAAAAGGTAATTTTTTGACAAAAAGCATGAATCTTTAGAATAATTGAATTTTCAACCAAAAATTGAATAGTGACATTTTTAGTTGAAAGAATTATTGTTTAATCAAAGAAATGAATTGTACTTTCTTCATAGTTATGCCCAGACCTTTTAAAATTAAGGGCCAAGCATCGACAACTGTAATTTGGTGATTGTGAATTCTCTGTTGTTAAAGCTCCTTCGGTTTTAACGAACAAACACTCATCACGCATCTCGTGCTTTGTACTCGATTTTGTCCAAAGTGCAAACTTTTCTATATTAAGTTCAACTCTCTTACGTAAAAATTATTTTTTATATTTATTTCTGTACCTCGGTCTGTGACAGCTCATTCAGATATTACATAATAATGTACACATTTTATTTCTCATGACTTTTCAAATATGTGTTCCTTATTTTGCACTAATTTTTATTCTCAGCTACCCTGGAAAATCTACCATTTCAATAAATATATATTATTACAATTCATAATACGCATTGATATTTGAACAAATGTGTTTTCATTGTCTTGTTTTTTTAATTAAAAAAAGTGCGCATCCTATGAAAAAAACAATTTTTTCAATAAAGATATTATTGCATTTTTGTCGTTCTTCCAAAAACTTTATTTGTTTATTTTCAAGGTTATTTTTTACGATTCGAACAAAAAATATGCGTCCTATCAAAAAATAATTCATAACAAATTTGTAGATCGTTTTTCAGTGAACAATTTTTGTTTATTTATTTTTTCCATACCTTGTGTTGTTTTCCAAAAATTCAATTTTTGTTATTCATGTTATTTTTCAGATTAAAACAGAAACTAAGCTTCCTATAAAAAATCATCAACAATAAATTTGTACTTTTGCTTTGGTCAACAGCTTTTGTTTTTACATTTTTTTTCATAGCTTGTGTCGTTTGTCCAAAAATGTAATTTTTTATTTTTAATGTTATATTATTACGATTAGAAAAAAATACGTGTCCCATGATCAATAACAAATTTGTAGCTTTTTTCGGATAAACAAGTTTTGTCTATTTATTTCTTTTTCGTAGCTCGTATCGTTTATCCAAAAATTTATTTTTTTATTTTTAATGCTACTTTTAACGATTAAGGCAAAAACAAGTCTTATCAAAAAATGAATAATAACAAATTTGTATCTCTTTTTTGGATGAAAAACTTTTGTCTATCAATTTTTTTCGTACCTTTTGTCATTTTTCCATGAATTTGTCATTTTTATTTTCAATGTAATTTTTTGTGATTAAAATCAAAACCACGCATCCTATCAAAAAGTGATTATTGAACAAAATTGTAGATGTGTTTCAGGCGCACAATTTTTGTTGATTCATATGTGTTGTTCTTCAAAAAATTAATTTTTAATATTATTATTTGTTACGAGTAAAACAAAAATTACGCGTCCTATCAAAAAATTATTGATAAAAAACTTGTAGGACTTGTTTGGTTGAGCTAATTTATAGTTTTGTTTTGGGTGTACAACTTTCTTTGATTAATTTTGTTTGTACTTTGTGGGGTCAAAATTTGATTTTTTTTATTCTTCAATCTAATCCAAAAAGTTGTTATGATAATCTGGTAGGGATTTCAAAAAGTAACGTTTTTCTTTTCCTGCCTTTTTTTCACATCTTGCGTTGGTTGGCTTAAAATTTTCACGTTCGATTGATTTTTCAAATTTTGTAAATGCTATAACTCTGATAATCTTTCAACAAATAATCTAACAATTTTCAAAATGCTCTAATTTTTTAATTTTCATCCAAAATGGCTCGCTAGCGAACTCGTCCTTTATTTTTACATCCTTATGAAGTGTATTAAAGGACAATCCAATAGGATCATTCCTTTGAATGTTACCGTGTTTACAGCCTACAACGACCACGACAAGGGTGATGACAACGACGATAAGGACAGACAGACATCGACGTAAAAACTATTTTTTCCGACTCAGGGGGCCTGAGAACGTCGACATTTCATGGTATCAGTGAAAGTCATTTTTCACATAAAACCAATACCTTCACGTTCAGATGAGAATATAATAATTATCTCGGCTCTAGATAGATGTCAAACTGAAATCTAGCTCGAAAAAAGCTTCTCGATTCAGCGGTTTCATCTCAAAAGTTGAACAGTCAATAAATATTATTAATGTCTGAATTAAAAGCATCTGAATAATCACGATCTTGATGAGTTTCAATACCGGAAAACTCGCAATGAAAAAATGTCCTTCTCGGCATTTCCGATTTCAACTGTGACACAGATCCCTTCAGAAAAAGGGTCATGCTGTGCCCGCTACCGAAAGCCATAGGCATAGATCAGCGTGACCCTTTCATCTGAAGGGATCTGTGTCACAGTTAAATTCAAAAATACCGAGAAGGACCTTTTTTCAGTATTGAAACTCATTAAGATCGTGATTATTCAGACGCTTTTGATTTATACATTAATAATTTGTATTGACGGTTCAACTTTTGAGATGAAACCGCTAAATCGAGAAGCTTTTTTCAAGCTGGATTTAGGCTGGAAATCTCTATCCAGAGCCGAGATAATTATTCATTTTTAGCTATACTAAATAAAATAATAACTAAATTGAAATAAAAAATTGCCACTAGTTAAGTACATGTTAAAAATAGACATGCAGTTTTTCAAATTTCTGATACCAATTTTCGCACTTGTGGAGGACTTCAAAGTCGAAGTGTTGAAGTACGAGGGTATAATGTTGAAGAATGTTTCGGTCTTTGACTCAAACTTCTGCGATTTTTTCTCGCAGCGTTTTCTAGATGTTTTATATACAAAAGGGTTCTTAAAATCAGCGAAATAACAACACTGCATTTCTAATGATTGAACTTATAATTTATTTAATTCTTGGTCATTACAAAAATAAGGAAAAGCTTGATTAAACAATTTTGAATGTTGTACCCTTTTGACCAGTGGTGTCAGAATGCAGATATCGCTGACATGCACCATTTCGATGTATTTTTAGATTGACAGGATTGACACATGGCGCTAAATAACCTAAAAATACACAGGAATGACTATGGCACATGCGAGAGATATCCGCGTTCTGACACCACTGCTTTCGACATATAATGCAAATATCGACGAAAATTCATTAGTTCATAAATCTCGAATCGCACAAAATTTTTATAATCATATTTATAACAAATTTACAATATTATCATATTCATAATTCATTTACAATATAATCTGTTTAGCACTACGTGCTGGGTAACTTATAAATGCTTAAAAATTCTGAACTATAACCTAGGATCGACCTCAATGACTTTCAGGAGCAACTCAACTTAATTATTTTACAGAACTCAACATAATTATTCTCAAAATCTCAAAATTTGATACTTCCTGAACCGTAGTAGCCTAAATGTACAAATTTAGGAATGACTTAACCTCAAAATTCATAACCAAAGTCGAAATCCAACACGGTCGGTAGCCTAGATTTCAAAAATCTAGAAACAGACGAAACCTCCAAATTGGCCATAGCCTGATTTATTAAATTAGTAATGACTTGAAAATGGTCATAGCCTAACTGCAACAAATCAGTGATGACCCAAACTCAACAACAAATTCACATAAATAATTATTCAAGCACGACATATAGATCAGTCAATCCCAAGTTTGATATTAATCTACCATTTTTAATTTAAACTAATTCTACTTCGCTCGTCTAACTCTACTGTTACTAATTTTGTTCTCGAACTCATAGAGCCTAACCTTAAAATTAGCTAAATTAAATGAGCGAGATATTGCAAAACATTTTTAAGCTACATCAGGAAAAATTCTGTAACAATTCTAAAATTTGAGCAACAAAATTTTAGAAACTCTTGTTAAATGAAATCACCAAAATGAACGAAAAACTCCATTTTTAAGTCGCAAAAATCCCAGATAATAAAATGCGCGCACAGTGCGAGTGGTACCACTCGCACGCGTGCGGATTATTCCTGCACGCATGCCTTCACCTCGCCACGCAGATGCGTCATCATATGCGACGCATTTCGCTCGCACGTCGTGAAGGTCGCACGCGTGACGTTGAAAAGCTAGCTTTATGCGTCTCGTAAAATTACATGGTACAATGACAATGTACTACTTTGTACTTCAGGTATACCTTAAGGTAATTGGAAAAACACTCGTTTTTTTTTTAAATTGCGTCAAGTATTAGAAAAATATAAAAACTAAAAATTCACCGCTACTTAAATGAAGGTTATAAACCTCGTAATTTCAGTAGCGATGAAAAGACAAGCTTGGATTTGTGAAAGTGGAAAAGAACACATGTCAGATCACAAGACTTTAAAAATAAATATTAATTAAATTTCCTGTCAGATTTCCTATCGATTTTAAACGCTTTTTTCAACATAATTCACAGACCGTGATAAAAAAACGTCACACTGCACCCTAAACAACTGATCATGAACGACCTAGCCTAACCAACCGAAAGAAACGCCATGTTGAAGTTTATTCCAACCACGTGATCACGCGGGAACATTACAAACTTCCTTTAATATAATAATGGTCAAATTAATTTTAAAACATTTAAAAAGTTGTAAAAGTAATTTAACACATTATTTTTAAATTTTTCAGTTGTACAAATTAGTTTTTTAAATTAGTCTCTTCACATCAGTGAATCAAAAATACTTATAACATTTACATTTATATTTCAGATGTTTTTCATATTTGTTTCTGTACTAAATTATTGACATTAATTATTTCTACAGTAATAATAATTTACATTATTATCAAAAAATGGGTTTATAATAATATTATATGTATACATAGATGCCTATCACAAACTGCGAGGCATATGCCTCGCTCATGCGTGCCTCTCACAAAATGCGACGCATATGCACCACACCCTACACGCACCGCGTGCCTCGCATGTCGTGAGGGTAACGTGCCTCGCACGATTGTTATCTGGGATATCCCAAAAAATTACAATTCACGATTCAGAGCGACATAATTTTCATAAAACACAATTCATGACTTAGATCCACATAATTTTCATGAAATATAATTCTCGACGCTTAAAGCCTCAAGTATAGGGGCGGAGGCAGTTAATGCTTAACTGCGGGCTCAGTTCAATGATTACACATAAATTTAGGATAATTCTTGACTGGAGCTCAGTTCAATAATTGCAAAAAAATTCACAGAGGAAACAGGCATTTTACAAAGCATGTCGTTAATCACTGAACATATCCAGAATAAACATTGTTCTCTGAATATGATGGCCAGTTAAGGAATTTCTACCTCGACCACGTGTAACGCCATTTTTGGGATAGTGTCGTATGAATGATTGGTGCGCGGTACCCTGGCATTTTAGGTAATCTTCCTTCCTTCCCTCTATTATCGTTCAGAAATTATCCAGAGTTGTTCTTCCCATCATTTTCTCTCCGATCCATCCATTTGACAATCTCCTGGAGCCTGAAATTATTCTGGCTGATTAGTGCAGCATTTGGTTGAGTACCAGTTGGTATCAGCCAACATACTACTTGACTGGGATGGAAATAGAAACTTGAAAAAATGAACTTAGGGATACTTGACGGGGAACTTAAAGGGTTTTATGGAAGTGGTGGGTGTCGACTTAAGGTGCTTCCTACGTCATCATTTTTAGTCCATGTATTACAAATGACAACTTTCCTCCTACAAGGATTAATTGTTTGATGTAATATTTTAACCACATAATCCAAAGGGCTAAATACAAACCTGCTTAAAACCCGTTTTTCCGAAAAATGGTTTTGTTGTTGTTTTTCATTAATTAATTGAAAATATGCTGCATTGTATGCACCTGACAACGAGCAGCTTGCCTATTTTCAGCTCATCATGGGTACACTCTCGGTGGTGGGTTGCTCGTTCCCAGGTGAATAAAATGCAGCATATTTTCAATTAATTAAAAAAAACAAAACAAAAAATAAGACCATTTTTCGAGAAAATGGCTCGAAGCGGGCTTGTATTTAGCCCTTTAGATTATGTAGTTGAAATATTACATCAAACAATTCATCCTTGTAGGAGAAAAGTTGTCATTTGTAATACATGGAATAAAAATTAAGTGGCATGGAAGAGAGATTTTAGTCTTCTTCTTCCTCAATCACAATGTAGCCAACTAGCGTAATGGGATGCGTATGGGGATACTCAACAGGGGCAGGGGGTTATCAAAACAGTGCTTTAAACTAAGGGTCAGAACCAGATCCTACGTAAGTAATTATAAAGGACTTAAGATCTCGTATGTGGATTTTTCCAATTGGCTTCTTACCTAACTCACTGATTTCATATACAAGGGCGGACTAAACCTTAGAAACTTGATATAGCTCTAAGAATCTCAGATTTAACTTAGCTGCTTCTTCCTTAACTTTGCTAGAAAGTTTTCTAAAACGCGACAACGCCAGGTCGCTTCGAGAAAACTTAACTGACATTGTTTTTGAAAAGCGTCATCGAGACTTCGATTATCGAATTTCGCATAACCTGTAATTTTTTCATTCTCTCGGCCCAGAATTCACGGGATTACATATCTGTGTCGTAGTCAATTTCTTCGAATCTTTTTAAGGAATAACTTGACTTAGGATCTCCAGCAAAATTTAAAAAAGCAGGAGTAGTCTTAGAGGTAAAGTGATCTGCAGTAATGTAAGCAAACCTAAACTCAGAAAGGTGACTATCCCAAATGTCCCACGTTCGGCACCATGAAATGTCGCAATTTTATTATAGATGGATAATAAAAATTACCACATACCTTCGGCACTGCTTTCTGAAAATCTAAAAATACCTACACCTCATTTGATAAGCTGAACCCTATATTCTCGATTATATTCCTTAAGGGCCAGGCCTGATCGAGGCCATTTAATTTCTCAAAATCCATATCTCAAAATAGTCAAACAATAATCTAATTGTTATTCTTTCCAAACTAATGATTTATTATAGAAAAATTTATTTACACACGCAACAGTTTCAAAAAAGCGCGCCTATCAAAGCCAATGAGATTGTCGATGCAACGCATGCTCAGTGCAGTTTGGGAGCCTAATTTGGAACACTGTTATAACACACCATTCCTAATAATTAAGCTTATAATTTATTTAATTCTTGATCATTGTGAAATAAGGGGAAAGCTTTATTTAACCATTTTGAATGTTGCACCCTTTCGACATGATTCGAATCTCTATAAAATGCATTTATTCATAAATCTCGAATCGCACAAGATTCTTATAACCATATTTTAACTCATTTACAATATAATATTGATTCCTTCCCTAATTCTCACAAACTAAACTAACTAAAAAAGCTAGACTTCTCTGCTCGGCACTCAATGCTAAGTTACTTCTAAATACTTAAAAATTCTAAACTATAACGGCCATAACTCGCTGAAAACCCCAGTTCTCGTCAGATCACTGAAGTTAAGCAGCGTTGGACGCGGTTAGTACTTGGATGGGTGACCATTCAAGAATACTGACATGAGTGCTGTTGGCACATCGTGGGTGTGGTGAGCCCACACTTGTAGTTATTTATAACTACAAGAAAAACCTAGAAACACTACCCGATTCGGGTAGTGTT
>CAKNYM010038057.1:52894-65827 GCA_932195095.1 Andricus curvator | reverse complement strand
GATCGATCTAAATGTCTTTCAAGAGCAACTCAACTTAATTATTTTACAGAACTCAACGTAATTATTCTAAAAACTGAAAATTTGACACATTCTTAACCGTAATAGCCTAAATGTACAAATTTAGGAATGACTTACCCTAAAAATTCTAACCAAAGTCGAAATCCAATACGTTCCGTAGCCTAGATTTTAAAAATCTAGAAACAGACGAAACCTTCAAATTGGCCATAGCCTGATTTACTAAATTAGTAATGACTCAAAACTGATCATAGCCTAACTGGAACAAATCAGTGATGACCCAAACTCAAAATATTTTAAAGCCTAGAGTTCAAAACCTAGTAATGAACCAAACATGACCCCAAAACTAGTCATAGTCTACTTTATTGAATTAGTAATGACTCAAAACTGGTCATAGCCTACTCTCAACAGATAAGTAACGACCTAAACCCAACAAAAAATTCCTATAAATGAATATTTAAGCACGGAATTGATCAGTCGATCCCAAGTTGAATATTAGTCTACCATTTTTAATTTAAACTAATTCTACTTTGCTCGCCTAACTCTACTGTCACTAATTATGTTCTCGAAATCATAGATCCTAACCTCAAAATGACCTGAATTAAATTAGCAAGATATTGCAAAACATTTCTAAACTACATCAGCAAGAATTCTCTAGCTTTTTTCCAAATTTTATCAACAAAATTTTAGAAAAATTCTAACGTCAAATAAAGAAAAATACAATTCACGATTAGGATTAACATAATTTTCATGAAACACAATTCTCGACTTAAATCGACATAATTTTCATAAAATACAACTCTCGACGCACAAAGTCTTTAAGAATCCACTCAAGTATAGGGGTGGGGGATGGGAGAATTTGTAACTGCTTGACTGGGGGTTCAGTTGAAAGACCACAGATCAATTTGAAATAATTCTTGACTCGGGGCTCAGTTCAATAATTGCACAAAAATTCACAGGGGAGAAAAGCATTTTACAAATAATATCGTTCATCAGTAAACATATCCAGAATATACATTGTTCTCAAAATAAGAGGGCCCAGTTAAGGAGTTTCCTCCTCGACCACGTGTGACGCCATTTTTACAAAAATAACAAAATGTCCTGAGATTAATAAAATTGATCGAAGATGGCCAAGTGTCGAGCGAAGTTTTCCTTTACCCGGTAATAAAGAGTCGGTCTTACCTGTGAAATTCCAAAATGTCGCACAGGAACTTCCTAGGAGGTGAAGAGAGATTGAGAGCGTCTTCGCAGATTTAAATAACACTTTACTCGTCAGCAGAGAAGAGCAAGCGTAGCGACGACGACGGTCCGGGATGGGACTCCGTTTTTGCTTGCCTTCCCCTCATTCCTTCCGACGTTCTTATTGGTGGTAAGGCCGCTACGTAAATGTAGTTCTGGGTTTGCATTCAGTGCCGTATGAATAAGTGGTGCGCGGTACCCTGGTATTTTAGGTAATGTTCCTTCCTTCTACTATCGTTCAGAAATGATGCAAAGTTGTGCTTCCTATCATTTTACTTACCGAGCCATCCATTTGGCCACCTCCTGGAGTCTGAAATTATTCTGGTTGATCAGTGCAGAATTTCGTTTAGTACAGTAAGAGTTGGTATCAGCCGACATATGGGGACGGCGATTTGTCAAGCTTAACTTAGAGCAGACATGCCCAACTCGGGGAAATTTCCTCCGGGAACACATGTTCCGCGTACCCTACTCTTTCTCCTAGAGAGCGGGAGTGGTGGTAGACGCATGCGCGTGGTAGACGCGTACGTCACAGAGGAGAGATTCTCGCAAGCGTTTACCACCACTCCCGCTCTCTAGAGGAAAGAGTAGGGAACGCGGAACATGTGTTCCCGGAGAAAATTTCCCCGACTTGGGCATGTCTGGCTTAGAGGGCAGCACGGTGAGTGAAGATATACCTTGTACACAAGAACGAGGAATTATCTACGGTTTCCTCAGTTTTTTGTTATTTGGAAAGCGATTTGCTCCTTTATTTGTACACCCAAATGCCACAGGCACACCTGGCATTTCGAAAATAGTGCTTGAAGCAATCACCTCAACGTTGCGTTATGAAGGACTGATATAATTGCAATAGCAGACGTTAGCATTGTTGGAATCGTCGTCTTGTGTATCTCCACATGCACTAGCGACCCTAGCGGCCGCAAGTGTCAGACGCCGTCCCCATAGAGGGCCTTGTGCATAGAGATTCCACTGGTCATGCTGGGAATTGGTGAAGGAATTTCTCATCCTGAAGTCTCAAAAAAGTTATAAGCCAGGTAGGTGAGTCGTTCCGGATTTTCAGTAACTGGTAGGGTTACTTTCAACCTGGCCGTTATCTTAACATGATTCTTCTAGACGAGGATCAGGAGCTACTTTGAGACGGGCAGACGACAGTAGGTGCCGAGGCGGGAGAATTCAAATGGCATGAAAAGTATCTCGTGGAAGAACATAATAAGTCGTCATACCATTATATACCATTAAGCCATTTCCCTTTCAGGGTAGGCGTGACACTACCCGATTCGGGTAGTGTTTCTAGGTGGATAGTTTCTTGAAGTAAATAATTACTAGAGGTGTGGGCTCACCACACCCACGGTGGGCCAATAGCACGCAGTATTCTCGAATGGTCACCCATCCAAGTACTAACTGCGCCCAACGCTGCTTAACTTCAGTGATCTGACGAGAACTGGTTTTTTCAGCGTGGTATTGCCGTTGGCAATAATAATATTAATATCATAAATCTTAAATCTAGTCCTAGACATGGAGTTACCGTACCACAACTCTGGTTTTTGACCTTTGTTAAGAAATCTATAAATTTACGAAAAGTATCTACATTTTAGCTAGATTTTAATTTATCAGAATTTGTGAGTTGCAAGAATTTTGCAACATCACAAAGCATTGGCATAACATAAAATAACAAAAAAGTGTTCCAAATTGTAAATATTTTGTTACATTCTTATTAAAAATAACCAATTTTAGGTGAAAAATCTCAACATAACTTTAAGTTCTTACAAAATAATTGTAAATCTCCTTTGAAAACTAAAAATAATCAATAATCCAAAATTGTTAAAAGATTCTAAATTTTCTTGCAATTATAATTATTTTTATTTGGAAATACCAATTTTTTATGTAAAAATTCACACGTAACCTGCAATTATGAAAAAATTATAAATCTTCTTTCAAATCTAATCATTTTTTAATACAAATTTCAATTTCCGACAAAAAAAAACACATGAAGCTTATACATTTTATTATTTGGAACAAAAAACATTGGATTTAAATCTAATGGCTTTTTCCCAGTCAATACAAACCAACGGGATCCCGCATCATATCCATCCAGATCACGTTATATCTTGTAGCGGGCACTCCCGCCTTTTTCCCGCAAATTTCTTGCAAGCGTGTTTTTGCGAGTCTTAAACTATATTTCAAATTAAAAAATTGAAAAAAATTACCGATAAGGTTTTACACAATTATATTGCAACTTACTTATAATTATTAAATATATCGAATTTTAACACATAATAAACAAAATTTCGCATGTGTCTCAGGGATTCGAACCTAAAACCTATTTACTTAATCCTACGCTCCAAAGTCGGTAATTTTTACGCTCGGCTACTTTCGCACTGTAGAATTTTTTAAAATAATTGATTTAATAATTTGTCATATTTATCTCATGAAAAAATTAGTTGCGTATAAAAAATTAAAATCGTTTGATAATAATTTCTATTATTTTTAATAATGAACTATGTTTAGAAAATGTTTACACATGTTATTATGCAGATTTTTATTTACTAATTAGTGTTGTAAATTAAATGTTTTGAAAATTCATCAATTTAGTTAAAAATTTGTCTCTTTTTGGTAGAAAATTAATCTTCCTGATAGAAAATTCATGCATTTGGTTGAAAATGAACTTTTTCGTAGAAAATTCGTGTCTTTTGGGAAATATTTAATTTTTTTTGGTTAAACTACAAAAGATTGAAAATTAATCTTTTTGGTTGAGGATTCAACTATTTTGTTTAATTTTTTTTATGACCTCAAAAGTTTTTTTTTTATGAAATGAAAATATTTTTGTATTAAAATATCAGCTATTACATTTTTCGTTGCAAATTCATATTTTTGTATGAAAATTATCTTATTTGGTTGAAGATCAACTTTCTGGTTGAATTTTTTGTTTGACAGAACTGAAATTTCAAAAAATATTTTCTAGTTTTCTCAATAATCTAAGGAAAATTATACTTATAAACCTCAACAACAAATAAACCTAAATTGAGAAAATACATGCGCTTGTAGCCCGCGATTGATGATGCTAGTTAAAATAAATAATACGGAAAGGGAAATGTTAAAAGATAAAAATATTTCTATGTATTTGTATATTTCCAGGTTGTCTGGATCTGCAATTTTATTTACAATACATTCACATTAGGTTCATTCATCGACAGTGCTGAGAAATGTCACGTAATGTGATCCTGTCAGATCTTCGAAAAATATACATATGTATATGTGTACATATATACAATACGGGTGTTCCAGCAAGTAAGTGAGTAAATTTGAACAAAATGCAGCATTGACGAGTAAAAAGCAGAAAAATGCATTGCAAAAAAATTCGAATCTACTGGTTTAATAAAATATTTTACCCACACAGTCACGATTATTATTACAAACTGCATTCGTTTCAAAATAATATCAAATATGTCGAGCTTCAATTAAAAGCTTTTCGTCGATTAGTCATTAGAACGACCTGGATACAATCATACAACAGCCATTCCAATTGTCAGAATTATCACCATTTTCTAATTTTACTAAATGAAAGATGAAAGCAGTTTCGAAAAAGTGCGACCAATATATATTTTTCTCCTTCGCTTCCTACCTTTTCCATATGTTATTTCTATTTTTCTAAGTAATTTTTCTAATTAATTTTTAATTTTTTAATTTCCAAGATTCAAATTGCAATGAGAATCCATACAAAGGTGGAAAAATATGCGAGATTAGGAAAATTACAGACAAAGATTCGTGAAACTGCCTAAAAATCGAGGCGATTCTTTGATTTTTATCCCTTATCCTATTCGAGTTCTTGTACATATTTGTTGTCTTTAAATTGAATTAAAATTTAGTGCCGCTTTTTAACGATATCGCGGTTGGATCTCGAGAAATTTAAGATCAGTGACTGAGAGAACAGTTGACCTATTTTTCTATATAATAATAACTTCCTAATATTTTTAATTAACTGTTTTCTCAGCACAAGGAAGAATCTTGTGATTGGCTTCTTACAATTCTACTCCACTTTATGATTTTTTTAGATGAGAGGAGACAGGAGGGACGAAATTCTGAGCGTTCGAAGATTTAAGCTTCGCATAGGTGCAACGTGTTATATAAAATGTAATAAAAAATTTGATTATTTCTTCTTAGCCTCTTCTTCGACGGCCTCATTTTGTTTTCTGAAACAGTCACCAACTGGGAAGAAATCCCAACATCTTTGTTGGTACATGTTCCAGACGTAGGTTTCCTGACCAGTGTATTCCGTGTCAGGTTTGTTTATTAAGTGCATCAAGAAGAACCTAAATTCAAAAGAAAATGTTACAGTAAATGTCAGTTGATCAACTTGATCCTGAAATTAGATCAAAACAAGGGGTTAATTACTAAGATTTCAGGATTAGGGAAAACCAGTAAGAGGTGGATAGAACATTTTTGATGTCCTCATATTGATAATTGTTCAAGAAGTGGTGAAAGTATTACAAAACAAATTAAAGCTGGAATATTCACCTATATTTTATACTTTACAACACATTTTGAGTCTTTCCGATCAGTTGCCGAAGAATATTTAAAACAAATTTTTATTTAAATGGTGATAATTTTATTTGGTTGTGTTGCTCAAAGGTATATGAAATTGATTTTTTATTTAAAAGTGGTTTGGTTAGCTAGACTCACTTGTTTGTGCTCGAAACCTAAAATTAAACAAATTATTTTGGTACCCAAGCCTAACCTGTCAAGAATTTATTTATCTCGTACTAAATGACACTTCTCATAAAAACACGTAAAATATATTTTAGATCAAAATTAAAAAATTAATCATCTGACAGTTTTGAAGCCAAGACTTTGATGAATAGAAGGAACCAGTGAAATAATAGCATGTTATTGGTGCAAAGGCTAATTATAAGACTCATTTTATATATTGCTGCCAGTAGCAGCCCTATGCATCCACCGTGTAGGTGTATGCAGTAGTAGACTTTCTTAGCATCCGGGCCAGTGAACTAATCCGACAGTTGGCGCTCCGATCAGGACGACTGACTTTTGCATTTAAATGCATGGGAGAAAAGCATAAAATGATAAAAAACTTGAAACTGTTCCCAAATTTTGACCGGAAATATTTTTTTTTAGTAATAGTAAGCTTAATAGTAATTCATCATTATAAAATCGTTGCGGAAACTAGCAGCTGAATGGTGATAAAATTAAATACTTGGAGTAGCATTCTGAGATTTAAAATGTTATCTTCTATTATAATTTATTTTTTATTTCTAATAAATAATTGTTAGAATTTGAAAGTTTTTAATTGTTATAAATTATATATAATTGTTATTTCTATACAATTTTTGTCAACATTATTAATGATTTAAATATGTAAATCCTCAGTTATGAATATTTATTAAAATAAAAAAATATAATTCAAATAAAATAATGAATAATATAATTTCTTTAATAATAATTCAGAGTAGCCGTTTTAATCAAGGAAAAAAATTCCTGGTAATTTCCCGGTTTTTTTCAGGATTACAAAAAAAGTTATATGACATCTTTGCTGTTTTATCGATAGACATCGTTTTTAATTGACCCAAGTATTATAATTATAAAGAAGATTTTTTGATTGGCATAAGGGTCAATAATATTTATTTGTTTTGTGTTATGCAATCAATTAAAAAAATATATTTATTTTTAAATAAAATAAAAATTAGATTTTTTATGTTTCGTCACTGGAATCGTCAGTAAAAGTCAGCTAAATTCATTATAATGTATATTTTCCAAAACAAAATTTTGTACGTTTGTTTGTGAATTCAATAAATTTTGCAGTCAATAATATAGTGTCCAAACCAAGCCTCAATTCACGCAGTTGTAACAAGAATAATATAAAAGGATAGAAATATTGGAAGAGAAGGAGAAAGAAGAAAATTACTGAGGTTAAGTTTAAAATTCCGGTTCACTAATCAACTCACTATTATTATTATTATAGATTAGCAGTTCGAACTCGAAAGTTCATTGCCTCATCTACCCGAGACCGCCACACATCTCTGTCTTGTGCATTCTCCATCCAGTTTAGGTAATCATGTCCTAGTTCTTTTAGATCATCCCTTACATTTTTCTCCCATCTGTTTCTCGGTCTGCCTAGGGGTCTCTTACCAGTCGGTCTCCCTCTTAAAACTTGCGCCACTGTTCTTTCATTGCCCATTCTTGCTACATGCCCCGCCCATCTTAATTTACGCGCTTTCATTACTCTATTAATATTTGCTGACCCGTAGAGAGCGTGCAGCTCATCATTATGCAGTTTTCTCCACTCGCCGGTCTCTTCGTCCCTTTTTGGACCATAGATTTTTCTAAGTACTTTATTCTCGAAAACTCTAAACCTATTCTCTTCTCCTTTCGTCAGCGCCCACGTTTCACATCCGTACATGACGACCGGCATTATTATCGTTTTGTAAATTCTTACTTTGATGTTTCTAGATAGCGATCGCGATTTTTGGAGCGTGTTTGCTGCATAATAGCACCCATTGCCAGCGTGTAGCCGCGCATTGATTTCCGTTTTAATCTTATTTTCGCTAGTTATAATAGACCCGAGGTATTTAAACTCGTTAACCCTTTCGAATTTCATATTTCCGGCCATTAGATCCCCGTCTTGATTACTTTGTCCGGACCTGACGACGGTCATATATTTTGTCTTCGATTCGCTAACTTCCAAGCCAATCTCTTTGGCTTTTGCGATCAAGATTTCTGCATTTTTAGCTACCGTTTCTTTATCATCCCCTAGTACGTCGAGGTCATCCGCATATCCAAGAATTTGTATTACCCCATTGAGGGTAGCACCGGTCGGATTCGCCTGCACTTGCCTAACCACGTATTCTAAAACTAAGTTAAAAAGGACGCACGAAAGTGCATCGCCCTGTTTCAGGCCATCGCGGATCGAAAACTCTTCAGATAAACTACCGTTTACGCGTATTCTACCCTTACTGCCGCTTAAGCAAATTTCGATAAGTCTAACCAATTTTCTTGGCACACCCAAGAACTCTAGGATCCAGTACATTCGCGCGCGTATAATAGAGTCGTAAGCTTTTTTAAAATCGATAAATAGCTGATGTACTGCTTCTTTAAATTCCCATTTCTTTTCTAACAGTTGTCTAATTGTAAACATTTGATCGCTTGTAGATCGGTTTCGGCGGAATCCACACTGGTAATCCCCAATGATTTCCTCGGCAAAAGGAGTTAGTCTACTTAGGATAACATTAGACAGGATCTTGTAGCACGAAGGCACAAGTGAAATTCCCCGATAGTTGTTACAGTTAGTTTTATCGCCTTTTTTAAAGATGGGAATAATGATAGAGGTATTCCATTCTTCTGGCATGCGTTCTGTTTTCCAAACTGCGCGTATCAATTTACAAATTTGCCTTGTGAGGCAAGGGCCTCCATTTTTTATCAGTTCTGACGGTAGGTCATCGATGCCCGCGGCTTTGTTATTTTTCAACTTCTTGATGGCCATTTCTATTTCTATATCAGTAGGATCGTTAATTAATAGATCAGCAGTGTGGATTTCGCCGAGATTACCTTCAACGGGGGCTTCGCGTACATTTAATAGTTTATCGAAATAATCTTTCCATAAATTCAGTCTCTCTGTCGCATCGGCTACTAGATTGCCATTTTCGTCCCTCATTACTTCCGTTCTACTTTGAAAGCCTTTCCTTATAAAATTGATTCCCCTGTACATCTCACGCGGGTTATTTTGTTTATTATGCGCTTCTATTGCTAGTATTTTATTCTTTTCCCACTCCCTTTTCTTGGATCTATAGAGCCTATTTGTACTTTTGCTAATCTCGAGATATTTCTTATGTGTTTGATCGCACTTATTTTGTAAACTACTTAGTCTGGCCTTCCGACGTTTCTCAAACCAGAGTTTGCACTCTTCGTCAAACCATGGTTTGCTTTTGGTTACTTTCTTAAAACCTATCGTAAGTTTCGCGGCTGCCTTTATCGCCTTTTTCGTATTGCTCCACAGGGTTTCCGGGTCCTCCTCGTGATTATTGTTATCGTCTCTCTGTTCTTGGAGAGCGTCGAAACTATTAGAAATCTCAACTTGGTAATTTAATGTTTCTGTTGCTGTTTTGAACTTATCTATATTGAAACGAACTGTTGGCTCTGTGCGGCTTGTTTTCTTACTTAACGCTAGCCTAGATCTTAGTTTTACTATCACGAGAAAATGGTCTGAATTTAAATCCGCTCCCCTATACGATCTTATATCGAGAATGTTTGTATGACGTCTTCTGTCAATTAGAACGTGATCAATCTGATTGTGAGTATTACCATCTGGTGATGTCCAGGTGGCCTTATGTATATTTTTATGCTTGAAATATGTGCTTTTGACAACGAGGTTCTTTGAAGCTGCAAAGTTTATTACTCTGGTTCCATTATCATTACTGACATCATGCAAACTTTCTGATCCTATTGTAGGCCTATACATTGGTTCTTTTCCAATTTTCGCGTTGAAATCCCCCAATACTATTTTCGCGTCAAACGTTGAGAACTTGTCAAAAACCTGCTCGATTGTTTCATAAAAAAGATCTTTAGTGTCTTCGTCAATCAACTCACTAACCTGATAATAATTTCTTTTCAGCTTGGTAAATATTGATCTTTTAATTTAAGGTTTGGCCCGTATCCGAGGACGAAATAACATTACAAAATTTGTTCTGTTTTAAAAAAATTCAAATAAAAATTTATATCAATTATATTTAGTTTAAACCCCTATCCGTGGTTGAAATGCACTATATTATTGACTGCAAAATTTATTAAATTTACAAACAAACTTAAAATTTGGGTTGTTGGAAAATATACATTATGATGAATTTGGATCAATTAAAATAGATGAGGTAGGACTGATTCCCATAGCCTTACTGACGAGTCCAGTGAGTCAGTCCAGGACGATATATGAAAAATCTAATTTTTATATTTTTTTGTTTAAATTAATATATATTTTTAAATTAATTGCAGAACACAAAGCAAATAAATAATATTGATCCTAATCCCAATAAAAAAATCTTCTTTACAATTAGAAAAAAAGATTCGAACTCTTGAAGCTAAATTTTTTTTCATTTGAAATAATAAAAACTAACTGCAAATTAAAACATTTAAAGTGCGACTTTTTTTAATTTTAAACTATATATATAAATCCACACTATCATTTTCAATTCTCTTAATTGAAGAATGAATCAACAAATGTATAGATTTTGAAAATTATATCTTTTTAAGAAATTTTAAGTTAGAAACATTAAAAATGGAAAAATTAATTTTTTTTTAAACTCAACACTTTTTAAAATACAAGTAAAATTATATTAATTTTAGGACCTTAAAAATTAAAAAATTTTCAATTGTTATTTATACACTAAATATTGTTTTGAAATATATTTTAAATGTTCTCTCAAAATTATTATTTACATAAAAAATCATAAAAAATTTTTCCAGCAATCTTAAGAACATTTTTGTATCATCTTGAAACCTCTCAAAATCCTTAAACAGCTTTATCATTTTATTTCATAATGTTGAAAAATGTACATTTTGTTTTAAATTTTGTGGAATATTTTCAATTTTCTAATTGTTTTTGAAATTATTTTAAAAATTCGAAGTTTTTTCTTCAAATGATCCTAATTTTTACTAAAACTGTTATTAAATCCTGAAAAAAAAAGAATCACTTAAAATGTCACAAATTATTTTTTGACAATTGTGGAAGCCTTTTGAAATCTTTTTTAATATTCTGTTGAAATTATTTTTTAAAAATAAAAAGTTATTTAAAAATTTTCCAAGAATCTTAAGAAAAACTTCCTTATTATCTTCAACCTTTTCAAAACCCTTAAAAAACTTCAAAACTTTATTTTGAAATCTTTAAAAATTTATGTTTTGTTTCGATACTTTTTTGGAATCATTTCAAGTTTAAAATTATGTTTGAATCTTTTCAACACTTCTAAATATCTCTTCAACTTACTCGAATTTTTCCTAAATGAATAATTGTTCAACTGTTATTTATACAAAAAAATTCAACAATTTCACTTGCGAGTAAAAATTAAAAAAAAAAACAGATAAAATTGTAACATTTAAAGATTAAATTTAGCTTTCTGAAGTTTGATTTGATTTATAATTGATCATTTCATATAAGCAGTGAAACCTTGCTGAATATTAAAAAAAATTTCTTTTTCTTAATTAAAAATTTCCAAAATGAATAGGTTAAAAATGGATTATCCGGATCTTGAGGTACGAGAGAAAAGTGTTTATTTTCTTCATAATTGTCGTAGCCCGAGTTGCAACCAAGAGCTATACACTTATATTCCATGTTTTCCACACTTATTATTTTGCACACACTTATTAAAAAATATAGAATCTTCACTGTACTACACATTCTTTGACTTTTTTAAATGAATTTCTCCGATAAAACTCATTTATTTAATTAATTATAACTTTCACCCATACAACACAATAGAAATGTCAGCCGTACTGATTGGAGCGCCAACTGTCGGATTAGTTCACCGGCCGGACGCTAAGAAAATCAGATAAGTGGGGGCGATGCATGGAGCTGCCAGTAGTATAGCAACAGGGCCACGGTGGCTTTTAATGACCAAGCAAGGTTCTGTTCCATGCTGAGTTAACGACATCAGATCATTACCATCGTTCAGTAATGCAGATTCATAAATAAATTAGCCTCAGTCGGTAATACCTCCTCCTCTTCCTGCTCTACATCCAGGATGGCGGCGAAGAAGAGGACGAGGAGGTATAACCGGCTAAGGGTAAATGGCGTATGAATCTGCATTACCGACCTATGGTGCTTATCTAATGTCGGTAACTCAGCATGGTACAGAACCTTGTTCGGTCGGTATTCGTAAAAAAATACTGAAGAACTTTTGCTTTGAAAACCAGTTACATTTTTTCCATTATTCAGTTCGTACTGGTATCCACTCCGTACTGGTTTCCCCTACACTAAATTACACGATTGCAGGATTGCAAGTTTGAATGAGGTTGCAAAAAATTGCAAAATATTGCATGAGATTGCAATAGATTTAATTGATTACTGCAAATTTATTATAGAAAATCATTATATAGAAAAAATTAATGTAAACAGTAGAGAAACTACAAAGAAACGATTTATTTTAGACCACTCATTAATCTCATATAAACAAAAAAAATAGCGATTCTGCAAAAATAAGCATTACGTGGCGAATATCTGTGAATTTCCTTGATATCTTTAAAATCTCTTAATTTTAATTGAAACCCGTATTAAAACCTTTTGGAATCTCTTGAAATCCCTTGATACATTTATAAATATTTTTGAATCCATTAAAATCCCTTAAATCTGTTAAAATCCGTTAAAATCCATTGGAATTTGTAAAATTTCATAAAATCTTCTACCTAATTGGAAGTCCTATAAATTTTAATCCTGAAGTTCTCTAGAAAAAACGTTAAAATTCTTACAAATCTTTGAAATCTTTTGACATCGTTGCGAATCCCTTGAAATTCAATTAAAATTTATTTGTTTTCCAAAGTTCTCTAGAATTTCCTTGAAATCTTTGCAAAACCTACAGATTTTAAAATATTCAAAAATTTATAAATAAATGTATAAAATTTAAAAATATATTAAAAAAGATTTCCAAAGATTCTTTGAAATCTCTTGGACTGCATGAAAACTGAAAAAAA
>CAKNYM010038057.1:0-52494 GCA_932195095.1 Andricus curvator | reverse complement strand
AAAAAAATCTTCTAAAACTCTTCGATATGTTACGAAATTTCTCGAAATTCATAGAAATATTTTTATTCTCCTAAAAACCAATTAAATCTTTTAAAATGCGTAGAAATATTGGGAAATTCTCTGGAATTAAAATTAAATTAAACTTACTCATTGAATGTCTCTAAAAAAATGTTTAAATCCCTATAAATATGTGAAATCCTTTAATTTTTTGAAAATCCTTCAAGTGCCTTAATATCCCTTGAAATCTTTAAAATCGCTTAGAATCCCTTCAAATTTAATTTAATTTATTTTCGAAAGTTCACTGGAAATATTATAAAATCTTTGGAAATCCTACAAAATACTTTAAAATCCGTTGTAATTTTTTCAATCTCTTGAAAACCCCGAAATTTTGTTCGAATCCTTTGGAATCCCTTAAAACCTCCTGATATGTTTGGAAATCTTCAAAATTCCGTGAAATTTTTATGAAATATGACGAAATCTCCCAAAATCCATGCAAATTCTATGAAATTCAAATTAAATTAAACTTAGTGAAATTCAACCCTTTAAATATATGTAATTGAATTTATTTTCCAAAGTTCACTAAACATATCTGGAGATCAGTGGAAATCTTACAAAATTCTTTGAAATCATTTGAAAATTTTTAAGTCTCTTGAAGTTCTTTGGAATTGCTTAAAATGCCCGGAAGTTTTTGGAAATCTTTAAAATGCCGTGAGTTTTCAGGAAATCTGACGAAATTGCCTAAAATCCATTGAAATTCTCTGGAATTCTTTGAAAATTCTTAAAATTGGCCGAAATCCTACGTTGAATAAATCATTTCTTTGTACTTTATCAATTTTATGCATAAACTTTTTCAATATTTTAACTTTCTTTATTTCTTTACTGGTTTTCTTATAATGATTTTCTATAATGATATTTTTAGAAAAAAGATTTCCAGAGCCGTAAAGATTTATGTATAGTCCAATATAGAAAAATTGGAATTTTTCTCCCACCATGAAATTCAAAATTTTCTGAAACATTCCTTGTTGCTCCTAGGAAGTTCTAAATATTCTACAAGTGGGAGTCGGAAATAAGTAAATTTATAGAAGCACTTAAGAAAATAAAATAAATATTTCATTTTTTATTCAAAATGTATCTTTTCTGGTGAAAATTCAACTATTTGGTTAAAAATTGACCTTTTTTAGTTGAAAATTCATGCATTTTATTGAAAATTGAACGTTTTCTGCTGTGTCTAGGAAGTTTTAAATCTTACAGAAGTGGGAGTTGAGACTAGGTGAAGACTAGCATAAATACTTGAAGAATAAAAAATAATAATTTCCAGATCTATAAGGATTTGTATCCCAAAATTTGAAAGAAATTTTTTTCCCCTACCTGAAATTCAAAATATTCTTAAACATTCCTACGACTTTCAGTAAATAGTATAACAAATGCCACTCGAAAGATACGAATGACGTTGTGAAAAAAATAATTTTAGATCCGAAAAAGTGGATCATTTTGATCTGAAGTTGATAATTAAACAAGTAAATAATCATTGCGATGATAACTGAATAAAAATACTTACATGTAATTTGCAAGATTATGTTCTTGTTGAACATGTGTATCAAATCCGTGAGGAACACTATCAAAATAGTCTTTCCCTAGTCCACAGATGAAGCAATTGCTTTCCATATTCGTTTTCACACTTTCGAGCTGGTCTCGAAGTTCTCCAAAGGCATCGATGATCAAACCTAATTTGATGATAGATCATGTAAACCAATTCTAATAAAGTCATTTCATAAATTTTTGTAAATAGAATTCAAATTTCACCTTGGATGATGGCGAGAAGAATGACAATGACAAAGAAGAAGAAAGTGATATCGAACAGGATTCGAAGATATTCGTATTCGTCTCCATCAGGTTCTCCAATTTCATCTCCGATTCCTCCTCCTGCTCTCACTCCTTTGTAAAGATGGAATACGAAACACTGAAAAAAGAAATGATTGGTTAAAAATTAGTAAAATTAGGCGCCGGCCCCCTACAAAATGGGGTTTTGTAGCCTTTTAAGAAATTAATTAAGTCGTTGAATCTCAACCTCCCCTACTCTCCCTCCTTTCGCCTACTTTTCCTCTCCTCCCATAATTTCCCTCCTCTCACTGCTCCTACTATCCCATCTCATACTTCACTCTTCACTTCCCCTACCTTTCACTACTTCTCCCTCCTTCACTATCCTGCCACACATTTCCCTCAATTTCCCCTCCCCAAACTCACTTCCCTTCCCCTAATTCCTCTCCTCTACCCACGCTCACTTTAATACTACTACTCCTCACCTAACCACCCTCATATCCCGCTGCCTAGTCCTACCTCTCCCGTCACCTATACCAACTTATCTCCATCATTTTTCTTCTCTTCACCACTCCCTCGCCCTAACTGCCTCTCCCAACATTTCCTCATCCCTTACTCTCCCTACTTCCCTTTCTTAACCTCGGGTTCCTTCTCCTACTTCCCCTCCCCTACTCCTGCTCACTTTACTACTACCACTCACCTACTCCATCTCACTTCCCCCTGCCTAGCCCTAACCCTCCCCTCACCTATCCCTAATTACATCTCCCTCATTTTCTTTTCCCTCACCACTCCCTAGCCCTGACTGCCCCTCCCCAAATTTCCTCATCACTTACTCTCCCTAATTCTCCTCCATAACCTTCCTTCCCTTCCCCTACTTCACCTCCCCTACTCATGCTTACTTCACTACTACCGCTCACCTACTAATCCTCACTTCCCCTTACTCAGTCCTAACCGTCCCCTCACCTACTCTATCCCTACTTATCACCATAATTTTCCTTCTCCTCATCACTCCTTCGCTCCAACTACCCCTCCTAATATTTCCTTATCCCTCACTCCCCCTACTTCTTCTCACTACCCCTCTCAGGAAAAAATTACGACGGGTAGAGGGACGGACACGCGACCGAAAGTATAAGGGATTTTAACCAAGGGTACGAATCCCTAATAAGAAGGATATGGAGTCACGTGTGCACGCATTTTGTATGGCAAATAAATTTTTTTCATCTACTTATCGATAACAGGCTTCAAAGACGAAATTGCCCTAAAAGAGGGGAAATAAGGAGATTTTTCACGGAAATAAGAAAAAAATTCTCCTAATATTATTGAATTCAATTTAAAACGCTTTAAAATTCTTAAAAAATTTCATGTAAAAATTTGGGACTTTCAACAAAATACATAATTTCCAATTAAAAAAGATCAATTTCCAACAAAAGAGATCAACTTTCAACTAAAATAATGAATCTTGAACCAAAAAAGAAATTATTAACGAAGTAGTTCAACTTTCAACCAAGTAGTTGAATTTGTAACCAAAAAAACATGGATTTTCAACAAAAAATCTAATAGCGATATATTTCAACAACAAAGATTTCAAGAAAATAGTTGAACCCTCGATCTAAACAGAATTATTTTTAACTAAAAAGTTCCGTTTTTAATAAAAAATAAATACAATTTCTACCAAAAGAGATAAATTTTCAAAACAAAAAGACAAAGTTTCTAAACAATCGAATACTGAAACCAAATAGTTGAATTTTCTACCAAAATAGTTGAATTTTCAACCAAAAAGGATAAGCTTTTCACAAAATTCTTGAATTATCAACTAAATAATTAAATTTTCAACAAAAAATATTAATTTTCAACCAAAAAAATAATAATGGACTTTTCAATTAAAAATAATTAACTTTCAACTAACATAAGAATAGTTGCATTTTCTTATTGGGTGCTACTAATTCAATTGAAATTTAAGTGGAAAATGAGAAAAAGGGGAAAAGAGGGGAATAGGGGAAAGACTGTGAAGCCTGCGATGAATGAATATGAATTTTCATAATTTATAGACTGAAGAATAAGTTAAACGTCCCAGTGATCGTGACCTTAGTGACAGTAATCGTGACGTCCATTTTCTTGCTTTCTATCTAATTCGCTTTATTAAAATTCCATTCGATACTATAAAGTGCTAAAAATGAATGGGTTTTTTCATTGAATGTAACTTTGAACATATTTTTTTACGAACATATGTAAATTACAACAATGTTTCGCGATTATTGTGATCGTCACGATTACTGGGATATTTACCTTAATAGTTTAGGTAAACATTGAAGTTCATTTCTAATACCTTTCTAATATTAGGTTAGAAAACTGGGAATTTTGTCTGGAAAATGAAATTAACTTTCCAATTCAATTTTTATTCAGAAAAAAAGATCTTCTCCTTTCACTCCGCTACGATACGAACACCAGATCAACTGATTTCCGGTCAGGTGCTCTAACCATTGAGCTACTAGAGAGATCAGAGGTAGAATCCCTTTTTCTGAAATACGCCTTATTATGCCAGATGTTATATACAAATCAATTTTTACTAGGAATCTGTTTTATCATCGGAGATGATAACGATCGATCCGAAGAGAAATCCTTTCACACACACTGTGAAAATGGAAATCTACAAGATCGATCAAAGTTATATTCTCTAATAGAGAAAATATTTAACGTCCTCAGACTAGATGGAGTTGTAAATTAAAATTTTTTTTTAATTAAATTTTTATTCAGAAAGGAGTGAAAGGAGATCTTTTTTTCTGAATAAAAAGAAAGGAGTGAAAGGAGATCTTTTTTTTCTGAATAAAAATTTAATTAAAAAAAAAAATTTATTTATTACTCCATCTAGTCTGAGGACGTTAAATATTTTCTTTATTAGAGGATATAACTTTGATCTATATTGTAGATTTCCATTTTCACAGTGTGTGTGAAAGGATTTCTCTTCGTATCGATCCTTACCATTTTCGATGATAATACAGATTCCTAGTAAAAATTAACTTTCCACTTCAAACTTATTGATTTCAAACTACAAATCTTTCCATCCAGACTACATAGAGTGTGTTGCCATACCCAAAATTTTTGGCCCTACCGGGGCCTTTTTGAACGAGAAACTTCAAAAAACTGAATTTATATAAAGACGTATCTAAAATTGCTTAGCACCATAAGAGCACCTGTTATATTTTAATTGTCATGCTGGAAATGGACAAACCCGAAAATAATCATTTTGACAATGACTTTAAAAAATGCCAATATCTCTTAACCCTTAAGGCTCATGTAGGGCGTAATGTAACTTAGAAACCTCACATGAAAAAATACATTCCAACGGCTAGCGCAACGAATGATTTTCGGGGGGCAATTTTTTGTTCCTCTTGAAAGCTCAAATACATATTTAAGGTGAAAAGTCCCTGCGGATTGTCAACACTTGGAATTGATTTTTTCAGGTGATTTTTCTAGGTTACATTACCCCCTTCATGAGCCTTAAGTATGGACGTGCGGTCTCACCGACCGCACCACGGTTCTGATATGTTGGTCCCTCCCCCCTGCCCTCTGTCGTTACTAGTAGCTTTAGTTTTAATTGTGCTTTCGCCGAGGTAGGTGGGCAACGTGTGATCCTGCGTGTAATTGGTAATTAATATCAACTGAAAGTTCATTGGCGGTGCGTGAGACCGCACGTCCACAGTAGCTGCACAATTTCATATTTCCGTTTCAATTTGTTTTAAGGTATTTAAAACGCAAGATGTCATACACAAAGAAACTTGAGCTTAATGTGGGTACCCCAGAGCACGGAGAATGGACGTGCGGTCTCTTACACCGCACCATGCTTCTGATATGTGGGTCACTCCCCCCACTACTGTCAAAGATTATTAATAATAAAAAATGATGAAATTGATTAATTACTTACTGATCACAAAGGCTGTTTTTATATGGACGTAAACCTATATGTTATTATTAAATTTATATAAATGTTTGAATGAATAACATACCGTTAACATATCGTGGCATTTTTTGTCCACCTCTTCGTCTTCCTCTTGAATATAAAATTTCCGGAAGAAATTGAAAGCTACGACTGTATAAAGATACACTACGATCGTTAACAGCATTACTGTCAGCACCAGTTGCTTTCCATTGTGAGTTACTGACTGCAGGATCGTCCTAAGAGTTTTAAATCCAACTGCAACATCTAACAGATGAGCAGCGAAGAAAAAATTGTTGTAGTTTCCTAGTATCGAAAAGGTGAAGTACCATAAACTGTAGAGAAATGCCTGCAGAAATAAGATTAATAATTAATTTTGGGGATAGAAAAATATATTGACGAGTGATGGGTAAAATACTTTTTACAAGAAACTAGTTAACTTTAGCGTTATATCACGGAACAAGTAATTAGTTATCATCAGTGTTACCGTATCAAAATTAGATTGTTCTTAGTTGCTTCTGTATTTCAAAAATATATACTAAGAAAAATAATTATAGTTTATTTTTATCTGTATTATGGCCTGCCACACAGTCCATTTTTTAGTCCATTCACTTCTTTCATTGAATTAAAACTGGGAAACCAAGGATTTCTACATTTTTGTTGATTTTTTTTTAATTTCTTTGAATTCACTCTGGATTTTTGAAACTCCCTTTGAAATCCTCTGAGTTCGGTGGATTTTTGTTGAATTACATTTTTTTTAATTTACCCTGAAGACTTTTTAATTCACCTTGAATTTTTATGGATTTTATCAGATTCTTATTCATTAATTCTATTCACTTTAACGGCCATGCCACGCTGAAAAAACCAGTTCTCGTCAGATCACTGAAGTTAAGCAGCGTTGGGCGCGGTTAGTACTTGGATGGGTGATCATTCGAGAATATAGTGTGCTGTTGGCATATTTTGGGTGTGGTGAGCCCAAATTTGTAGTTATTTATAACTACAAGGAAACTATCCACCTAGAAACACTACCCGAATCGGGTAGTGTCACGCCTACCCTGAAAGGGAAACGGCTTAATGGTATACATACATACTTCCATTTATCTGAATTGAACCAATTTTTTTCGAATTTGAAAATTGTTGTTCTATGTACTTGAACTATTTCTAATTTATCTTGATTTTGTGAAAATGTCATCGAATTCTCTTAAATTCCCTTGAATTCTTCTAAATTCACATCAAATTTACTGAAATCAGTGGAATATTTTGGATTAAAAAACTTTGTTTAAACTTATTTCAATTCTTTTGGAATTCACTCACCCTGAATTCTTTCAAAAAATTGAACTCTATGAAATTCTCTGGATGTTTTTAGCTCTTGATGAATTCTTTTGAATTCGATTGAATTCTTCCAAATTCACTCCATACTACTCAAGAAAAATTAAATTAAAAGTGTTTAAAAAGTTTTTTTTATTCACCCTGCAGTATTTTTTTATCACCTTCAATTCCTAAGAATTTTATCAAATTCTTTTAAATTTCCTTGAATTCTTATTCATTCCCGCCACATTTACTGAAATATTTTGGATTTTTTAAATTTGGTTTCAATCAATTTGAGTTTATTTTCAATTCACCCTGAATTCTTTTTAAATTCTCCTCAATTTCTAGGCATTTAATAAAATTCTTTTAAATTCCCTTGAATTTTTCTCAATTCATTCTTTTAATGAGTTCAATGAATTTTTCAAATATTTTTGATTTATTTTCAATTCATTAAATTATTTTCAATTCATTGCATTATTTTTAATTCATTGGGTTTTTAAATATTATTATGAATTTATTATTTTCAATTCCTTTGAATTTTTAAAAAAACTACTTTGAGTTTTTAAGATATTCATCGAATTTTTCTTACCACGCTCCCTTAAATTTGTCTAAATTGACTGGAATTTCATTTATTTTTTTCAATTCACTTAAATTCTGTTGAATTTGCCCTCAATTTGTTTAAATTCTGTTGAATTTGCCCTAAATTTTGCCCCCCCCATTTCACCCAATTTGAGGGGAATTTTTGGATTTAAAGAATTTTATTCAATTACATTCCTTCAAATTCTTATAAATTTCATCGAAAATATCTTAAATTTCCCTGCATTCATCTAAATGGACTCCAATTTTACTGGTATCAGTGGAATATTTTGAATTGTTTGAATATTTTTCAACTAATTTGAATTAATTTGGAATTCACCTTGAATTGTTTAAAACAATTGAATTCTTTGAAATTCTCGTTATGTTTTTTAACTCTGGCTGAATTCTTTTAAATTCACTTAAATTCACTAAATTCTACTGAAGGCGATGGATTTAAATAAAGATGTTATTTTAAATCACCAGGAATTCTTTTAAATTCCCTTGAATTCTTCCAAACTCACGCCAATTTTAATGAATTCTATGAATTTTTAAAATATTTTTGAATTATTTTCAAGGCACTTGAATTTCATCGAATTTTTCTCTTTCCCTTAAATTTCTCTGAACTCACTTGAATTTTATTTTATTCGTTAGTTTTCCTTTTTAAATTTTGTTTCAATTCATTTGAATTAATTAAAATTAATTTTGAATTTACGCTGAAGTCTTTTAAACTCACCTTGAAATATGAGGCGTTTCATAACATTCTTTTGAATTTCCTTGAATTTTTCTCAATTCCAAAAATGAATTCATGAAATTTTTGAATTATTTTCAATAAACTTGAATTTTCTTAAACTCACATTGAAATTTTATCAATTTCATCAAATTCTTCTGCTTTCCCTTAAATTTCTCTAAATTCACTCGAGTTTTATTTTATTCGGTAGTTTTTTTTCACAATTTTGTTTCAGTTCATTTGAATTCATTTTTATTTCACCCTGAAGTCTTTTAAACTCACCTTAAATTCTTAGGAATTTCATCAAATTCTTTTGAATTCCCTTGAATTTTTCTTAATTCATTCCAAATTTAATGCATTCAATGAATTTTTTGTATATTTTTGAATTATTTTTAATACGCATGATTTTATTTTTTAATTCGCTTTGAATTTTTATGAACTTCATCGAATTCTCCTTTCCATTAAATTCCTCCAAATTCGCTTGAATTTTATTTTATTCGTTAGTTTTCTTTTTTTAATTTTGTTTCAATTGACTTGAATTAATTAGAATTAATTTTGAATTTACGCTGAAGTCTTTATAACTCACCTTGCAATATGAGGCGTTTCATAAAATTCTTTTGAATTCCCTTGAATTTTTCTCAATTCCAAAAATGATTTCATTAGATTTTTCAAATATTTTTGAAGTATTTACAATAAACTTGAATTTTCTTAAACTCGCATTGAAATTTTATGAATTTCATCAAATTCTTCTGCTTTCCCTTAAATTTCTCTAAATTCCTTCGAATTTTATTTTATTCGGTAGCTTTTTTTTACAATTTTGTTTCAGTTCATTTCAATTCATTTTGAATTCACCCTGAAGTCTTTTAAACTCACCTTGAATTCTTAGGAGTTTCATAAAATTCTTTTGAATTCCCTTGAATTTTTCTTAATTCATTCCAAATTTAATGAGTTCAAAGAATTTTTTATATACTTTTGAATTATTTTTAATTCGCTTGATTTTATTTTTTAATTCACTTTGAATTTTTATGAACTTTATAGAATTCCCCTTTCCATTAAATTTCTCCAAATTTGCTTAAATTTTATTTTATTCGTTAGTTTTTTTTTAATTAAAATTTTTGTTTCAAACGCACTTAAATTCTGTCGAATTCGTCCTCAATTCTGTTCACTCACATTTTATTCAATTCGACGGATTTTTTTAATATTAAAATGTTTGTTTAATTATATTCTTTCGAATTCTTATGAATTTCATCAAAGCATCTACAATTATCCTGAATTCTTCTAAATTCACACAAATATTACTGAAATCTCTCGATCTCTCTTGATGTTTTTACCCCTCGCTGAATTGGTTTGAATTCACTTTAATTCTTTTGAATTCACTCAGTTCTATACAAGCAAATGGAATTGATTTTTTCCAGTTATTCTTTTAATTCACCATGAAGTCTTTTAAAGTCACCTTGAACTATTAGGCATTTTATCCAATTCTTTTGAATTCTCTTGAATTTTTCTATATTCACGCGAATTTTAATCAAATAAGTGGAATATTTTAGCTTTTTTTTTAAATTCACCTCAAGCTTTTATGAATTTCATTGAATTATTCTCATTTTCTTCAAACTCCTCTAAATTCACTCGAATTTTTTTTCATTCACAGTTTAAAAAAAAAATAATTTATGCTGAATTTGCTAAAATTCATTCATCATCATTTTCTAAGTTTGAAAACTAGCCGTTACAATTTGAATATTAAAAATGAAAAAATGGTTGCAAAAGCAGTAAAATGTATTTATTGTCAGGAAAAATACTGGTGAGCTATATTTCGAGTGTCACTAAAAAAGTAACGATTTTTATAGTTACTGATGCTGGAAAAAATGTAACTAGTATCTTCCTCACCACTATCGTTACCAAAAAAGTAACTAGTAACAGTAACCACTTAAAAGAAACTAGTAACAGTAACTAGTTAAAAGAAACTTGTTACTTCCCATCATTGATATTGAAAAAAAATATATCGCAAATGTTATAAAATAAAATCGACTAGTAATAATAGAAAAACTCTACTCACGTTATCTGTAATTGTAACTCCAGCTTTCCAAATTTGGTACCTCCAATCAATAGCAACAATGCTGTAAATTAAAAATTAGGTCATAGATGAATAAGCGAATATTTGAAAAAATATTTCAACTCGTATTATCGATCTACTATAATTTTCTTTACTCACAAGTGTACTAATCCAGACCCTTCTTCCTCCTGTTGGCTGAATGAAGTTTTTTCCATCCCGAGCAAATTACTAATATAATCAAAGTCATATTGCTCGCTGTATTTCTGCCTCACCTTCTTTTTGACGAATTTATCCCAGTAATTGACGGGGAAAGTTTTTGCTGATATGACCATTTTATCCCAGTGTGCTTTGATATCATCATCTTCAGGGGTCTCAGCAATGTAGAGACCATCAAACTCAACCCTTCTTGCTATCTCTTTTTCTCTCTTGAAGATAGCTAGAGGAACCTAATGAAATCAAGAAAAACGATTTATTGTAAGGTGAAAATAACGAATGCCTGTAATATTGTTTCCAATTATACCTTGAGATGATAGTAAGCGACTAGCATCGCCAGAGAAACAATAGAATGAAGAGCAGCCATCAGCCTCATCACATGAGCCATATAGTAAACATCTTCAGAAACTGCAACATATTCTATAACATCTGCTTCTTCCTCTGATCCATCTTCTCCTCCACTACCTAAATCGATGCCACTACCCTCAATTCCGCTTCCTCCTGATCCTGATCCTGAACCTGACATATCCGATAGAAAATCAGATATCGACTCACCACTCTCATCATCATTAGAATCTGGTGAAGTGACCTATTCAAAAATACGAAAGAGATATGAGATCCTGTCATTAAATTTATATTATCCTTCAATTTGGTCGCATATAGAAAATAAAAAATCTGGAAGGATTACCCTATAAAATAGGAGCATAAAGTTGATACAAAATGCAAGAACTAAAGCGACGTATTTCAGATTGTAGAAGTTCCTAGCCAAGAAGGACACAATGCGATGAGTATATTCGGAAATATCGAAGCTGGAACCTGATGAGGGTTCAGCAGTTATTTCCTGTTTAGCTTCAGCTTCAACTGCAGCCATGGCCGCTTGTTGGGCGGCTGCAGCCTCAGCAGCTGCAGCTGCTTGAGCTCTTGCCTGTTCTCCTCTGCAAAAAATAAACATTAAAATCAGATTTTTTTCATTGTGATACTATAATATTGAACTTGATCTGTGAATAATTCTAACCCTAGTAAATCAGCTAATGTAACTGGTCCTTCTGTTTCAGTTCCATCACCCGTTAACCTCGAACCATCTTCTCCAGTAGCACTTTCATCAGCAGTACTTTCCCCTGTTTCTTCCATACTAGAATGTGGTGTCGAGATATTCGATTCATGCGGGGCTATCTTTAGTTGTCCACCTTCTTCTTTTGTTATGTCCATTCCGAACGCCTGCACCTGATGATTGAAAATAGAATGAATTTCTCGGATCCTTTGATGATGACGCTTATCAAAAAAATGAATAATAATTACCTGTAGATTGGATTCATCAGGAGTAGGTGGTAAGGCTGGCAAATATCTTAATGATTTCTCCTCCTCCTCCTTTACTTCGATAACAGGCTCTATATGAGGCCCTCTCATCAGGGTCAGCAAAACCCTCATAAAATACCTGATAACGACACCCACACCAAATCCGGAATAATAGAAAGAATAAAATATCATTTTGAAGAATCCTACAAATAGTTCAGGAATGGTCATCTGTTGCATTTCAAATATCTTGTTCTTGATATTAGTTGGAGAGAACATAGAAAAGAAGAAATAAATTCCATCTTTGAAGGCTTGAATTCCTCTGCGAATGGGGTCTTTGTTCCTTTCATCATCATCGTCAGTCATGTAGGTATATGATGATTCTCTCGCCTTTCCAATTCCACCACTTTCCTCAACAGCCATCAACGCACTTGCATGCTGCATTTCAAAAATTGCATCTTCACAGAAGTTGATGAATGTCTCTAATTTTTCTTTATCTCCAGCTTCAACAACAGTATTGTAGAAGTAGGTTCGCTTGGATTCTTTGATCTGGGGCTTTTCCCACTGCTCGATGTTCGACTCTTTGATTTCAAAGTAAACTCTTTCAATTTTTCTGTTGCCTCCCAGAATTTCTATCCTGCCTAGAAAAGGTTCAAAGTAGTTAAGAACTGAGCCTGCCGTTTCGAGGAATCTAGCCAGTCTGGGTTCATTTGGCATGTGTTCGGAAAGGTTAGTCAAGAGAACAGCAAGGTTGAAACCAATTTCTTTAGCTGGTTCATGGAACCGATCCATGAATGCTACGTAGTCGATCTTTCCATCGTGGTTAGTTTCGCAACAGGCGAGAAGAAACTCAATTTCCTCACTGTAAATGATAAAATTGGAATTAAGATTATAATTTGATCTCATTCGAATTAACTTATAATATATCAGAAGAAGTTGGTTTCAATTTATGATTTTATTCTTACCCAGTGTAGCTCTTCTGCTGTTCCATTTTCTCCTTGAAGTCTTTAGGATAGACCCATCCATCACTATTAAGATCTACTTCCAAAAAGCTAGGAGTAGATACCAGATCTTTGAGCTTCAAGAACATATCAAAATACTTAAGGATCAGCTCCACATTGCCGGCAGATTCGACCAAAGTATCAACCATTTGCTTTCCAATCGTACCATTAACCACGTTACCTAGAATAAATGTTATTTTCAGTAATCACTTTCAATCATCAGTTTTTTCCCGATTTAGACATTGATAGTTACCTTCCAACATGGAGAGCATCATCGTTATCATGTCTTTTTGAAGATTGAGTAACTCCTTTAATAAATCCACCTGGCTTGAGTGCTTGGATAACTTATCCTGCATATGCGAAAATAGAAATAGGAATCCTCCAACAGCATCCCACAATCTGGAATGGGCTAGAGCCTGTTGATTCTGTGCACATGGTCCTTGGATAACCTCAGTGAGTGTATTAAAGACTTGACTTGCGACTCCAATAGCTTTGAAGAAATTTGCTTTTCCAGCTGGGTCAATTAATTCTCTGCTGGAGTAATGCCAATAGAAGTCCATGATTGACTCTTGGAGACGTAACAAGTAGTCTACAGTGCAAATTACTACGTTCACTGTTGTTGTGTTTCCAGCTTGGGTCCTCAGATAATTCTGCCAATCTGAAAGAAAAATGTTCAAATCCCAATAATTATTTTAATTTGAGAGATACAAATGCTCTACATACAAAACTTTGTACATCTGATCAAGATCATCACTATCATAAGCAATATCATCTTCAGCTTACCAAGATTGTGGCCTTCACAGGTCAGCTGAATAAATCTAAAAAGTGCACAAGTGAACTCAGCGTCATGCATATTTTTCTCTCCAGCAGCTCCTTCAGACCCAACACCCAGACCTTCAGCTTTGGTGTTTCTTTCAAAGGCATCCAAATCCAAAACACTGCAAGAGTTCATCAATCCAGCAATGGAAGTGAAGAATCCTACATCCTTCTTTTCCTTAAGATGGTTTAGCATTCCTCTCTGAATTTCTATGTTACCGCCTCGAAGGATTGAGATACCCAATTCTAAGGTTTTCATAACCATCTCGCTTGGAACTCCTTTGCAGGCTGATATATGAAGCAAGACCATTTCGGCAACACCTCGATTTGCTAAACGAGCTTGATGGAACAATAGCTTCTGTTTCTCCATTTCTTGTTCCTAAATAGTTAATTTACATTCATCATTCAGTAATCACTAGTCCTGATTTTTTGCATCTTACCATCAGTTTGTGCATTGGCCTCTTAAGGAACGCAGAAAAGAAAATAGGTTGTTAGTAACATAAGTTGGTGAGAGATTATTGAATGATCTTGGACAATTTGCTATTTTTTATATGAAAACTTGTATAGCACTAACTACGTAACAATGTTTGCAGAAGCTTTTTCGTGACTGAATAAATAAATATTTAAGATGAAAAATCTTTATTGAATAATTCATTTAGTAATATTATTAATATTAGTTCAATATGAAAGAAGCTGGCGCCAGTAAATGCACGTTATAATGTTCTACTAGTTATGGTCGCACTCTTACCATTACTGAATGTGCCGGCTTCAAAAAGGATTAGTCGGTTAAAAGTAGGTACATGATTTAAATAAACCAAATAATAAATAAGTAAAATTAAACAAAGGAATAGATAAAAACGTTGCTATAAAGAATAATTTCTTTGAGCTTACGTGGATGGAAGCACCTCCTTCTTCTTCACCACCACCGCCACCTTCTTCTTCACCTTCCTCTTCTTCCTCTCCACAGGATTTCGAAATTATCTGAGCATAACTCATATAGAGTGGATCTTCTTGAAGTGCTCCAGATCTTTCAGTCATGGCACCTCGACAGAAAGTCGTCACCAATTGAGTCAGAGGGTCTGGTTTACCCTCATCTTCAGATTTATCTGTTTTGTTCAACTCAGATTCTTCAAACGATTGCTGTAAAAGAAGAAGAATTCTAAACCATTCCAGTTGGCCGGGACATTTAGTTGAAAATTCAACAAGGAAATTACATAGGTACTTCCAATTTTTTCAAGTTTCTTTTTGACTAGAAAATAAAACTACAAAAAGCCAAAAAATACTCCAACAGTACCCACAAGCACCCGGTCAAGTTTAAAAAATACAATAAAGTTACTCAGATAACGTTACACATATTAAAATTTTATTATTTTGTAAGGAGGGTGTAGTGTTCTCAAGAGTTTAAGTGCTCGGAGAAATTCTCACGAGCATGAGAATATGCTGGACCTTTATGTGCTTTGAAAATTTAATCAGCATTTATGAGAATTTTGAATTAGCATTTAAAAAATCGTATTTTATATGTTTATTAATAATAATTACATTATTTAAATTTCGCGGGAAAATGTATCACTTCAAATTGGAAAGGGCGCTAAATTTAAATGATAAAAGAAGTCAAAGTAATGGAAAACTCATAATTCTCATTGATCAGTGCCTTATTCAGGGTTACTACAATATCCCAATTTCTAAATTTTTCTACGTATAAAACCAACGATACACCTAGAAGATTAATAATGTTGTTGCAAAAAAAATTTTGTTACTAAATATATTTAAACACTTTTTAAGTGTGTTTTCAAGTCAAAAAGATAAATTTTTAATCTCACAAATGAATTTTTAACTAAAATTATGAATCTTCAACCAAAACAATGAATTTTTAACCAAATAATTAGTTGAATTTTCAACCCAAAAGATTAATTTTCTACCAAAAAAGAATCATTTTCAACAAAGTAGATGAATTTTCATCTAAAAAAGATCAATCTTCAGCCAAAAATAGAATAGTTAAAGTCTTGGAAAAGTAAATGTTCAACAAACAAAAAATAATAATTTTCAACAAAATAGTTTGTTTTTTTCATAAAAAAAAGATTTTGCAATCATAAATAGAAGAATTTTAAATTTTCATTAAAAAAAAAATACATTCACAACTCAAAACTAGAATACTTTAATTATCAGTTAGAAAAGTATATTTGAAACAAAAACAAAAAAAAAATTTCAACAAAAGTAATTAATTTTTAACTAAAAATATAAATTTTCAAGCAACAACGGTATAGTTACATCTTCAATTGAAAACACTAATTTTAAACTAAAAAGAAACAAATTTTCAACCAGAGAAATTAATTATTAATCACAATGATGAATTTTCAACCATAAATATGAATTTTTGACCAAATAGTGGAATTTTCAATCCAAAAGATGAATTTTCGATCAACAAAAAAACGAATTTTCAACTCAATAGTTCTTTTTCAACTAAAGAAATGGATTTTTTACGAAAAAGATTACATTTCTATCAAAAAAGGTGAATTTTCCACGAAAAATGGAATAGTTAAAGTGTTGGAAAAGTAAATGTTCAGCAAAAAAAAAAATTTCATCAAAATAGTTTTTTTTTATAAAAAAAGAAAGACTTTGCAATCAAAAATAGAAGAATTAAATTTTCAGTTGAACAAATCAATTTTCAACCAAAAAAATAAATTCTCAACAAAATAATTCAATTTGAATTGAATTTTCTACCAAAAAAGATACAATTTCAATAAAATATATAAATTTTCAATTAAAAAAGATACATTTACAACCCAAAAATAGAATAGTTTAATTTTCAGTTAGAAAATTAAATTTGAAACAAAAAAAACGAATTTTCAACAAAAGTAATTAATTTTTAAATAAAAATATAAATTTTCAAGCAGCAACGGTATAGTTACATCTTCAATTCAAAAAAATAATTTTCAACTAAAAAGAAACGAATTTTCAACCAGAGAAATTAATTTTTAATCACAATAATGATTTCTCAACCATAAATATGAATTTTTGACCAAATAGTAGAATTTTCAACCCAAAAGATGAATTTTCGATCAACAGGAAAACGAATTTTCAACTCAATAGTTCTTTTTCAACTAAAGAAATGAATTTTTTACGAAAAAGATTACATTTCTATCAAAAAAAGGTAAATTTTCCACAAAAAATGGAATAGTTGAAGTGAATTTTTAATTAAATTGATGAATCTTCAACTACAAAAATTTAATTTTTGACCAAATACATGAATTTTCAGCTTAAAAGATGAATTTCCTACCAAAACTAAAATAGTTAAATTTTCAGTCAGCAAAATAAATTTTCAGCCAAAAAATAAACGAATTTTCAACAAAATGGTTAAATTTTCAACCAAAGAAATTAACTTTTCACCAAATAGATAAAGTTTCAACTAATGGGAGTACTCTTGTACAAAAAAAGACGGATTTTCAACGAATACTTGAATTTTCACCTAAAACACACAAATTTTCAACTAAAAGTTGAATAGTTACATTTTTAGAGAAAAAAATAATTTTCAATAAAATAAAAATAAATTTTCAACGAAATAGTATAATTTCACCCAAAAAGATAAAACTATTAAGAAAGATAAATTTTCAATAAAAAATGGAACAGTTACATTTTCAAATGAGAAAATTAATTCTAAATAAAAAAAAAACTAATTTTCAACCAAAAAGATCAATTTTTAACCAATAAGATGAATTTTCTGCTAGAATAGATGAATTTTTAACAAAGTACATGAATTTTGAACCAAATATTTGAATTTTTAAATGAATTTTTAACAAAGTACATGAATTTTTAACTAAATATTTGAATTTTTAAATGAATTTTGAACCAAAAAGATGAATTAGTCTACAAGAAGATTGAAAATTCTCTCATAAAATGAAAATTTTCAATAAAATGCAGGATTTGTAAGCAAAATATTTGAATCTTCAACTTAAGAAGATAAAATTTGAACCAAACATGTAAGAGTCCAATTTTGAGATAAAACAATTAATTTACAACTAGAAACCATAATTTTCAACAAAATAAAGATAAATTCTCGACGAAAAACGTGATATATTATATTTTAACCACAAAAAGGATTTTAATTTTACACCAAAAATAGTTGAATTTAATCAAAAAAGATCAATTCTCAACAAAAACGTTTGAATCCCCAACCAAAACAGATTAATTTTCAACCAAATATTTGCGATTTTCAACCATAATGATAAAATTAATTTCGACTTTAATTTATCGAAAATTCCATAACTCTGTCAGTTTTTCCCTGACATTCCCTGACTTTCTGGAATTACCCGACCTGTAGCAACTCTCTAATTTAAAAAAGTAGATGTTTATTTAACTCTAGAATGTTTTTGTGAAAATATATATGTATTAATTATGATATATATTTGTTTAAACAATAAATGCTTTAAATTCTCTTTAATGCTCTATAAATGCTCTGTTCGAGCTTAAATGCTGGGCATATTCTCGAGAGCATTTGCTCAACATAAATTCTTGAGCATTTAAGAACTCTAGGAGGGTGCGAGATTAGTCAACACCTTCAGGAAGATTCGTAAACATTTTCCTTACAGAATTCGTAAATATAATTATTAAAAAATATATAATTAAATTGAAATAAAAGAATGATAAATTAAATTCCCAGATATAATAGTGATAGGGGGTGCTGAATACACAAATTTATAAAAATATATCCTTCTACAATATATGTTTATAAAATCGGAATAATTCTTTGGTGTTTTATTCAAAAGAAGTATTAACAAATACTGAAAAATTGAAAGGCATCTTATACATTAATGTAAAATTCAATGAAAAATTGAACACTTACTGTGAGGTCTTCTATCATTATTTCCTGGCCCACATTTTCATCTTGAAGCCACAATTCGTAGTACGTTCTCGCAAAAATGTTTATCGCTCGATGTCTGAAATTCAGGGAAATTTTTTTTCAGAATAAGGATAGGTTGAGGTCTTTTTTAATGCAGGTATTTGTTTGCAAGCTGAAGCAACTACGTTCTATTATTTAAACCCTTCGAAGATTTGTTCGTTTGATTAATTCAGACCTCACAGTCCCTATGGGATAAAATATAGGGACCAAAGGGTACTTTTTGTCACGCTCATAGGGTACTTTTATCACGCTCGAAGGGTAATAAATTCAGGATAAATTTATAAGATTTCAAGGCAATTCAAGTTAAATTCAAAAGAATTCAAATATATTGGAAAAAAATTAGGGGAATGTAAGGGAAATGCGAAGAATTCGTTGAAATTCAAAAAATTCAAATGAATTGAAAACAATTTAAAAATTTGAAAAACCTTCATTGAATTCAGTAAATTTGAAATTAGCTTAGGAAAATTCAAGGGGATTTCAAAGAATTTGACGAAATGTCTAGGAATTCTAGGTGAGGTAAAAATACTTAAGGATCAATTAAATAAAAACTGTTGAAAAATAAAAGAAAATCTATTGAATTAAGTTGAATTGAGTTAATTTAGAAGAATTTATATGAATTAAAAAGTTTCAAGAGAATCCCAAAGAATTTAAAAGAATTCAGGGTAAATTAATAATAATTCAGGGTTAATTCCAAAAAATAATTTCAAACCTCTTCAAATCTTGAAAACCCTACTAATTTACAAACAAAAAAGTGACTAATGACTGCAAACAAATTTAAAAGAATTCAAATGAATTGAAAAAAATTTTAAAAATCGAAAAATGCCATTGATTTCAGTAAATTTTGTGTGAATTTAGTCAAATTTAAGGGAAAGGAGAAGAATTCGATGAAATTCATAAAAAAAAATCAAGCTTTATTTAAAAATCAATTAAGTGAATCGAAAACAATTCAAAAATATGAAAAAAATCATTCAATTGAGTAAGTTTGAAATAAGTTTAGAAAAATTAAAAGGGCATTCGAAAGAATTTGATGAAATGCCTACGAATTTAAGGTGTTTTTAAAAGACTTCAAGAGGAATTAAACAAAAACTTTTTAAGAATCCATTGTATTGAGTAAAATTGAGTGAATTTAGAAGAATTCAGAAGAATTTAGAAGAATTCAGGATTAATTAATAAGAATTCAGAGCGAATTCTACATGAATTGCAAAAAATATTTGAAAATCTCTTCAAATATTTGAAATCGTACGAAATTCCTCACTTTGTGTGAATACATTCTTTAAAATCCATTAAAATATTTAAAAAAAATGAATTTTCAACTAAAAAAACGAATTTACAGCATAACTGTTAATTTCTCAACTGGAATAGTTTAATTTTGAGTTAATAAAATAAGTCTTCAACCACCTTGGAATCTTAAAATACCCCAGCATATTTCAAAGTCTTTGAAATCCCTTCAAACTATTGAAATAAATGAATAATTTCTAGAAGTCTTTTAAAATTTCCTAAAATATCTCAAATCCTTTGACATCTTTTAAAATCCCTTGAAACTTTTTAAAACCCTTGAAAACGCCTGGGAATCTTTTACAATACCCGCAAATATTTCAAATCCTCTTGAGTCCCAATTACTGAAATCAATTAAAAATTTCTTTGTAATCTTTTAAAATAACCTATAATATTTCAAACCCTTTGAAATCTTTTGAATACCTTTACATTTTGTAAAGGTTTTGAAAATGTCAAGGTATTTGGAAAAATACCTTAAAATATTTCCAATCCTTTGATCATTTTATCAATTGATCCCTAGGATCAATTAAATAAAAACTATAATTTCTTAGCCATTGTATTAAGCAGAATTGAGTAAATTCAGAAAAATTCAAGTGAATTAAAAAAATTCAAAAGAATTTCAAAGAATTAAAAGAATTCAGGATGAATTCATAAGAATTCAGGGTTAATTTCAGAAAAATAATTTCAAATTTCTTCAAATCTTTGAAAACCTACAAAATACCTCACTTCTCGTAAATAAATTCTTTGAAATCCACTAAAATATATTGCAAATGTAGTAAAATACATTGAGAGCTATAAAATCCCTTAAAATCATTGAAATGCTCGGAAATCTTATAAAATCGTGTGAAATCTTTAAAAATATCTTAAAACCTTATAGATCCTGTAAAATCGTTCCATGTCTTCCGAAATTCTAGAAAATTCTTTATCCTAAATTATTACAATCGCTTTGAAATACCTTCAAATTATTGAAATCAATAAAAAATATCTAAGAATCTTTGATGATTTCCTAAAATATTTAAAACCCTTTGAAATCCTACAAAACACCTCACTTCCCGTGAATAAATTCTTTAAAATCCATTAAAATATTATAAAATCTCGTGAAATCTCTTAAAAGTGAAACCTTTATTAAATCTTTGAAATCCCTACAAATTATTGAAACTAATTAATAATTCCTCTGAATTCTTCCAAATTCTCTAGAATATTACAAATCAAAAGCTTTTAATAATGCCTTAGAAGTTTTAAAAGTACCCTAAAATCTTAAAAAATCCCTTCAAATTAATGAAATCTATTAAAAATGTATCGGAATCTTTGAAAATACCCTGAAATATTTCAAAATAATTCAAAACACTTCATAAATATGTCCTGAATTGAATAGTGATTAGCCCATGCGTTAATTTATTGAAAGAAAAGTGACATAGGGTACCATAGGGACCCAATCTTGAAAATAGTGTACTTTAGGGACCTTAACTGAATATAGGGTACAATAGGGGATATAGGGACCAGTCTGTGAGGCCTGTTAATTTTATTTCAATTTTAATTATTAATTAATTTTTTTCAATCAAATCTTGCAGGGTTTCTAGGACTCTTACAGCAAGGATTTTGGAAGTACCTTCTTAGCTTGTAGAGGAGTACACTACGTAGGCATGCAATGGCTGCTCTCTTTCTGGCTGCACACAGCACACGATTCCATCCACCTCGAGATGGTGGGGGTTTTGTCGCCTGTTAGCAGCATGCACACACAACTAATTTCGTTAGAACCGTTCAAGAAAAACTAACGCATTAAGGTGGTCCAAAAATGCATTACAAAATATTTTTTGATTGGGGAGCAGTGACCCCCCCCCCTCTTTTTATTTCGTGAGGTTCGCCCTAGCGGACCTCGCCCAGATAACAATGCATGTGGAGGCACATGGGCGCATGGCGTGCAAGCACGATGTGTCGGCAACAATGCAAGCACAGTGACAGCACGTTCTGAGGGTAATAAGTAATCCCGCATAGTGCCCGCACACGGCCTGCATGATATGCAGCACAGCGTGCGTCTATCATGCCCGTCAGGTACTTAGGGCAAAATGTCGGCATATAGCGTGCGCTGAAAAGTGCGGCACAAAAACCGCATTATTACTAAAAACAGAATATAGCAGTTATGTAAAAATAAAACTCTGATCAAATTGGCTTCATCCTCTAAGTTTTTGTTATTTTCCAAGTTTATTTTACAGACAAAAAGTCGAAATAAAAGTGAATAATTATTTTTGTTCAAATTAAAGAAACATTTTTTCTTGGGTTTCGGTTCGGAGCTTGAAGTATAAACAAATTTTGAGGCAATGAGCAAAGTCGGCAAGAGTTGTAATTGTTTAAAAATAATTTTTTGAACTCTAAAATTTTAGCTCCGTGAAAACGCACCATAAGTATTTTATAGTCAAATGATAAAAATAAAGAAAAATATACAACTAGAAGAAAAACTAAAACAACCAAATCAGTCGTGAAAGAACAACTTTCAACACAGGAGTCTCTTCCTAAAAACGCCATACAATGTTTCCTGTTACTTATGTTATTATTAACATCTTGTTTTCAATAATTATAACTAAAAACACGTGCACGCTAGCACGACGCTGGCACGCACGTGCCGACACGCGTGCAGCGCATATGCGACGCATATGAGGACACATATGTCTGCACTCTTGCCCTCACATCGTGTCGATCGGTCGACACGCGTGCAAACACCATGCGGGTAAGGTGTGAGCAAATTGTTATCTGGGTCGTAAACGCACAGTGGGCTGAATCGGGAATTTACTATTCGAAATCACCTACAGCCTACAATTCTTAACCGATTTTCAAATTTTTTGTTTGGAAGTGATCAGAAATAGTTGCAGAAGAGCGTTTATGGCTTAGATGTTTTAATTTTTATCCTTTTCTATTTTTTACATGAATGGACATAAGTAATGATGTTTAGAGACGAAGAATTGTCAACCGAAATTATTTGTTCATTTTATGAACAAATTTTATAAACAAATGCATAGTTTGTCCATTTATGGACAGAAAGTAATCGTTTTTCTTCCTGATCCTCTTCAAATTATATAATTGATTATGGTTAGTCGTGAAGACTTCTCGTTCGATACTATTTGTTTATTTTATAAATAAATTTCATAAACGAATGCAAAGTTTGGCCATTTATAGACATAAAGTAAACGTTTTTCTTTCTTTTCGCCTTAAAATTATATTAGTAGTGATGTTTAATGATGAGGATTGTCATTCGATATTATTTGCTTATTTTATAAACAAATGCATAGTTTAGCCATTTGTAGACAGAAAGTAATCTTTTCTTATTATTGCCTTCAAACGATATCACTGGAAATGGTTTGTGATGTTTTAGAAGAATTAGCTTCCAAGTTGTACTTGTAAATAATTTCAATAATTTCAGGATCCATCTAACACATCACGAAACATTTCCAGTGATATCGTTTGAAGGAAATAATAAAAAAAAATGACTTTCTGTCTACAAATAACAGAACTATGCATTTGTTTAGAAAATAAACAAATAATATGGAACGAGAAGTCTTCACCACTAAACATCATCACTTATACAATTTGAAGACGAACAGAAAGAAAAACAATTACTTTCTGTCTATAAATGGACAAACTATGCATTTTTTAATAAATTTTCTTTTTAAAATAAACAAATAGTATCGAATGACAATTATTCATAACTAAACACCACCACTTATATAATTTGAAGCCATTAAGAGTGAAAAACAATTAGTTTCTGCCCATAAATTGCCAAATTATGCATTTGTTTATAAAATTTTCTTTATAAAATAAACAAATAATATCGAATGACAAGTCTGCATCACTAAGAATCACCTTTTATATAATTTAAAGACGATCAGAAAGAAAAACGGTTAATTTCTATCTATAAATAATTCAAACTATGCATTTGTTTATAAAATTTGTTTATGAAATAAAAAATATTATCGATTGACAATTCTGTTTGAAAAATGTCAAACAATGAGAAATCATTCACTTGTGCCTGTTCAGAGGAAAGGTGGAGAAAATTCGAGTTTTTTAGAATCTCTTATACTATTTCCTCATAATTCAGTATTTTTGTATTTCAGAACTTATTACCTAATTATTGATAGTTACAATTTCAGATAATTATGTACGATTGTACGTTGATGCTTGTTTCCCAAAATTTGTTTGAAACATTTTTCATGTTCAACGAAATGAAATCAATTTGAAAAGGTACATATCCCAAACTTACTGAACAAATTGTTTAAGCTAATAAATATTTTAAACAATAAAACTTTATAAGTTCTGACATAAGAAAATACTGCATAATACAAGATTTTCACGGTTTACAAAGGGAAACATGTTTAAACGAATGAAAATTGTTTAAATAAACAAACAAACCAAAAAAGTTTTTATATACATGAAAAGTTGTGATTTATCGAATAATAATCATTTATGTCAAAAAAGTTTCAAAACTGCTATTTTGGATTTTTTTTAGGCATTTTCCGGGTAAAAACCAAAAGTTATTGGATGGGAATTATTCGCTGAACATTCTTTGAGAAGCGACTAAACTTTAATTTATAAAAGGTAGATAACAAGTAGTTGTTTTTTTGCCAATTTTTTTTTTAAACTGAGCTTTTCCCATTTAAAATGCAATGTTAATTTCGAAGGCATGGGGCACGGGTTAATATTTCCCAATTCTAAAATAAAAAACGGAATTTCTTTTTTCGGGAAACTCAGAAAATGTGGAGTTCGTTGCTCCTAGGGAAATAAAAACTATTCTTGGACCACCTTATTAACGCACATAATCGAAGATTCAGAAAGTATTGGTTTGAGTCAGATAAATCCTAATTAAAATAAAAAATAATTTTTGCAAGAAAAACTAAAAATCAATTGTTTTAAAATTTGTAAGTCACTCAACACTTCGGAAATGATAAACAATATTTGAAATAACAAAAATTAAAATATGAATTATGAAACCGGTCTGTGTAAGTTGAAAATAACATTTTTATTTATATGATACTTAAACTGATGATTGGGGCTGTTCTAAAATTATGTCACACTGTGAGGGGAGTGGGCAGGTTTTGTTTTCCCCTTTTTTAAAGAATTCCTTTTTCCCCTACTTTCAAGAAACTTTCCTTTTTTTCATTTTTTCGCTTAAATGAGAACAGAATTAATAGAACCCAATAAGAAAATCCAACCATTTTTTGTTGAAATATTTGGTTAAAGATTTAACTTCTTTGTTGAAAATTCGTTTTTTTTTCAGTTGAAAATTAAGTATCTCAACTAAAAATTAACCTTAAATTCAGCTATTGAATTTTTTATGAAAGATTTATATAATTGGTTAAAAGATGAACTGCTTTGTTAAAAAACTTATTCTATTGGTTGAAAATGTTTGTATTTTGTTGTCAATTCGTATTTTTGAATATAAAATTAATTTTTCTGATTCAAAATTTAACTACTTGGTTGAAAGTTAAAATTCTTTGCTAAAATATCATTTTATTTGTTGAAGATACATCTCTTGTTGAAAATTAAACTATGTTGAAAATTTTTTTTTGTTTATTTGTTGAAAATCCAATTTTTTACCACAAAGGTTGATAATTCAACTGAGTTGTAAAAAATTTGTCTTTTTGATTTGAAAATTTAACTGTTTTGTTGAAAATTCTTCTTTTTGGCTCTAAAATTCAGCAATCTGGTAGACATTTTTTTCTCTCTGGAATGAAAAATATTTCTTGGTTGAAAATTCATCGCTTTTGGCAGTAATTTGATATTTTTTGGTTAAAAGTGCAACTGTTTGGTTAAAAATTAACCTGTTCTGATTGAGGATTCAACTATTTTGTTGAAAATGCGTCTTTTTTGTTGAACTCAACTGTTTTTGACTTTAACTTAAAATTTTTGTTGTTTAAATATCAACTGAAAACTAAAATATTTTTTTGGTTGAAATATTAGCTCTTATATTTTTTGTTGAGAATAAATCATTTTTTATTGAGACTACTTGCTTGAAAGTTTAACTTCTTTGTTAAAAATTATTTTTTTTTGTCTATGATTCATAATTCTAGTTGAAAATTTAACTATTTTGTTGAAAATTCAATTATTTTCTCAAACAATTAAACAATTTTTGTTTAAAGTCATCTTTTTTGGTCGAAAATTAAACTTTTTTGTCGTATATTCGTCCTTTGGGATAGAAAATTCGTCCTTTTAGATTGAAAATTCAATTATTTGATTCACAATGCAACAATGCATCTTTGTAGGTGAAAAATTCTACTACACTCAACTCCCGATATAAGATCGGTTTCGGACATAGCTTGCAGTGGCCTTGATCCTAAATCGGGTAAATCCAAACGTAAACAGACAGGGCCGCATAAACCATTTCTGTTGGATTTTCACGCATGACGCAACCTGATGCAACTAATGCGCTAAGAGTGCGGCTCTCATACTGTCTGTGACGCTTGACTGAGCACCGCCCCCTCTCGGTCCCGCGGCTCCCTCATCATAAAACTGCCGAGGACATCAATTGTAGGAATATCGTAAACCGGGGGGTCTTCTATCGGGAGTTGAGTGCCTATATTTAAAACTTCAACTGTTTTGTTGAAAATTCGTCCCTTTCGTTTGAAAGTTCGACTATATGGTTGTAGATGCAACTTTTTGGTTGATAATTAATTTTCTTTTTGCAAATTTGACTATTTGGTTGATAATTCATACTTCTAGGTTGATTATTCAATTATTTTGTTAAAAAGTCATGTTTTTTTTCGAAAATTCAACTGTTTTATTGAAAATTTATTATTTTAGATGGAAAATTCGTCCCTCTGGATTGAAAGTTTATTTTTTTGGTTGAAAAGTTCTTTGTTAAAAATTCACCTGTCTTCTAAAAAAGATCGTCTTTTTGTCTTGCAGATTCAACGATCTGTTTAAAAGTGCAACTGTTTCTGGTTTAAGTTTAATCACGTTTGCTTAAAAATTCGACAATTTTGTTAAAAATTTCATCATCATTTCCCCTGTTTTGAGAGCATTTTGGGCTGTGACGTTTGTTAAAATACTATGTTTGTATATTTTGTGTTTTATTTTAGGCGTTTAGCAAATTGAACCAAAAATAATGTTGACTCAGAAGGAAGGGCGGGTGTCCGTATTTATCACGTTTTCAAAATACCGTGACATAGTTTTTGAACAGCCCCATTATTATTCAAAAATTATATTTTTATTGTTGCCTTTTTAAGCTGCATATGAAGCTTCTACATATGCACCCAAATATGTCACTTAAAAAGAGCAATTTGAAGCTTCTACTTCAACGATGGCAAACTCAAAACACTACAAAAACCGAGCACACAAAAGCAATCTGATACCTGGGCAGGGAGTGAAGGGAGATCTGACGAAAACAAGCAATGACGGCTCGCTTTCGTTGAATAGAAACCACTGATCGATATTGACTTTTGCTTTGCTGCTGTGGATGGTCGATCTACTCGAAGAAAACGAAAAGAAAGAAGAAAAATAAAACCATAATGAGATTAAGAAATGAGGTTTGTGAATGTCCAAAAAGATCTGATACCTCGTGTTAGTATAAATCATATTTTGAAATAAAAATTCATGAACTAAAGTTTAAATTTTTCCTCATTTGGTATTCCTCAATCTATTTCCAGATGGATGAGCTGATGTATAGACTGACTCTATGAAGAATCTCTTGAAACATGCAATATTTCACTCACCATGTGAAGTCCATAAAGGACTTTGGCCATATCTGTTATTCTGGCAACAACATCATCAATTTGCTGTGCCTTGACTGGTTCCATAACATCTTTTTGTTGACCCAATTTTGAGTAGAGATAGTGCTGCCATGACATTTCATCAGCCGGATCGATTTTATCAGGAAGGGTGAGTTGTGTTTTAGCAAATTCTGCAATATCCTGTTCCGCCATTTTCTTGAGGAATCGGTCCTTGCAGTGTTGAACTAATTCTTGCTCACGACCAGCGAAAAGATTCAATCCTACTGGTAGAAGTCGTTTCAGACATGCTACCATCAAAGATGCCTGAACTTCTTTATCCTTGTCTCTCTTCTTGTCACGATGTTTCTTCTTTTTCTGTTGATGAAATCATTTTAAAATTCAAAATACACGAACTTGATAGAAATTGATCGAGAATTGGGATGAAACTGAGAGATACCTTTCCACCTCCAGAAGGAGCTGCTCCATCCGAAACCGCTGTAGGTCTTCTAGTAGCAGTTGGCATAATCAACACCATATTGTCAATTTCATTAGCAGATATGAAATTCTGTTCTTCTCGTAAAAAGTATTGAGATTTTGACCAAATGTTAAAAATAGCTGCAACATGATTGTAAATATCCTCAGCTTCAGAGATGTTATTCCTCAACCAATGATTACGCTGCAAATCCACATATTTGATCAAAAGAGGATAGAAAGAATAAATATCCCGAACTAACAGTTGCCAGTCTTCCTGTATTTGTGCCTCAATTTGTGAAGTATCATCAGTCGAGGATTTAATAAATCCCCTGAGAGATTCTTCTTTATGAAACATGTTATCAGTACGTTTTCTAACTCTTTCGGCTAGGGGAAGGAAGGGATCTTTGAGTAACTCCTCTGAAGAATTAATGATTATTTGCTGAGTATAGGCAGCAATTCTGGTCATCCAAGGTGCATTTTCATTTCCTATATTCTTTTTTATCAGTTTGAGAACGTTCTTCAAAAGTTGGTTCATATGATCACTGGTCACCATACTCACAAAAGCTCCTTCTGTTGGATTCACATTATCTGGACCCTGAGCCCACCAAAAAGGCAGATATGCACAAAGCAAAGGAAGAATAACATCTACAACATGTGGCGCATCATTGTAAGTTTTATCAGATTCTACAAACTGATCCACTTCTGATAAAATTGTTTCCAACGTTGGCATACTTGATTCCATTCGAGTCATTACATCCTGAGCTTCCAGTGAATGATCAGCTATTCGATTCAGAAGTGAAAATTGATTGTGTTTGTTCAGATGAGGCTCAAAGAATGCAACAGGAAAACAGCTCGAAAATGCACCCAGGCATGATCCTAAATTGGGTTTGCTCCTCTCGATTTCTGTTTTGAGGTATTTTCGATCTTGTGTCAAGGTGGAATCAACACCTAGGGTGTAAAGAGAGGCCAGCATTTTGTAGGAAGCAACTTGAATCTCGTCCACTACAAAGAAAAAGAGAATTAATTTTAATCCGCCAAATGCAATACATTCTTCCAAACTTTAGATTGTAAATCTTTAAACGACTTACACAAGAGGTCACTGCCATATTCGCAAGCTGCCAGATGATCGAACATGGCCGTCAGTACAGGCAGTATGACACTATTGAAATAGGAAAGTGAAGTCGAAGTCTTCAGATGTGTTCCCCTCAGATGACTAAACTTTCCTTCTTGTAGATTAAGAATAATATGGCCAAGATCATCAGCAGTATTGTTGAAGAAAGTCAACATGGAGGTTCTGATGAATTCTGGGCAGTTTTTGACTAGTGACTTCGCATCAATACCCTTGACAAGAACTTGGAGGCACCTGACAGTGATCCTCACATCTGCTCCAAAAGCAGCCATTCTGGATCGAAGCAAACTGGCTAATTTACAAAACAAAGCAGCTACCATTTCCTTTTCTTTCAGAGATGCAGCACCAACATTGTTAGTTGCTGTTGCTACAGCTATGAAATAATTTCTGTGAGTGCTGAAGTATTTTTCCATCAGAGGCAAAACAACTTTGCTGAAGAACTTGATATCTCTGGTGGCAGTTTTGAAACTTGACCTCCTACTAAAGGTGTCCGAAGGTCTCAAGAGTTTCATGTTGATTGTTGCTTTGTCGAGGTACGCTATCAGCTTTTCTAGCAATGAGTAGGCGAATCTTAGCTCAACTGCTGCTCCAACTCCACCAACCTCAGTTTCTCCTCCTCGATTTGGTTTGTGAAGTTTGTAACCCTGGTATTGAAGGTACTTTAGGAATTCCTGAGATCGCTCACGATCTTTTCGCTTTTCTTTGTCCGTTAGAAGATCGTAGGGAACTAGTTGGGGATGTATTCCTCCACCTGAAATCAAACCATATTTAAATCATCCAGTCTGTTTTTAATTTATTATAAAAATTATTAATTCGTAAAGTTAATTAGTAGTATTTGTTGAATTGTCTTTGAACATACCAACAGTGAGAAGTTCCTCTTTTTTCTTTTTTGCCCAGATGTCATGAGCATTGTCAGCCAATCTTTCAGCCATGTTTTGCATCTCTCTGCTAAGTGTTAGGTTGGTCATGTCAACAGGATGAGGATTGTAGTTGAACGGATTTGCAGAGTCACCCTAAATTAATAAGTAAATTAAAAGTCTACCTCAGGTTTCAAAATCCCATGAGAAAGCTGGCATTGTATGTTTTGCTTACCTGACTTTTAGAAGATCTTCTCATAGAATTTCGACTAGTGGATGGCACATCAACTTCTGCATGCTCAACACTCCACCCGATTGCCAACAGAGCCTTCAAACTTTCCCTAACTGGTTCTTTATACCGCTCCCTTTCATAATCATTCAGCATATTATAAGGTTTCAATCGAGGATGAGTTTTGTTTGCATCTGACCACTGGTCTCCATAAGTCCAACCATTTTCTAACTTTCGACTGGCCCAAGCATCATGATAATGTTCCGAAAACTTTTGAACTATCTGATTCAAATCATTGTTTAGCACAACACTACAATTCAAAACAGTTTCATTAGTGTAAGTGATATTATTGGAAATGAAGGTAGTCCTTTAATAAATCTACAAATACCTCGAAGTGTTGATGGGTTGAGGATTATAGGGTCCATCAGAGGATTGAGTGGAAGCTGATTTACTTCCATACCATTCATCGTCACAGTTTTTAGATAATGAATAATCTGGTGGAAGAGCACAACCTATAGCTGTCAAACATGGTAGTGCCTTTCCAAATAATTCTGGATCATAGTCCATTTTCGACAGGGAGTCAAATATGTTACTGAAGAGGACCATAGTCAATCTTTTTTCTTCATCACTGGATGCACCATATGGGCTGGAACTACTTGATCCAGTTGACCCGTAATATTTTCCACAACGGTCATAATGCAATGTCAAGAGCTGTAATGTGAATTTTGGTAGATTTATTTTTGGAGTCACATTAAGTTAAAGATGATTTTCTAATTCATTCTGATACATATCATAATTATTTATACATACCCTCAAAGCTACTGTTGTGTACTCTGATAAGTTAGAAACATCAACAGTCAGCTTTCGAAGAAGTTTCAGCAGCATGCTGGGTTGCATTTGACTGAAAAAAAACCAGCAAATTAACAATAAAATGAATCTTAAGTACACCAAACTTGTTTTGCAACCAACCTTGTCAAGGCAACCAAGAAATCTGAAACAGCTTCACGTTGTCCTTTCGTCAACATTCTGTTCTTGCTCAAACGATATACGGTGTGCAAAGTAGCATCAAGCAAACTAGCATAATTGTCTGCCTCATTATAAAATTTCGAGTGTTTGATCAACAAGGGTAGAATACTGTTTCCAATATAGCGATTCATTGCTAGCGCCATATCTGATTCATAACCATCATTCTGAAAGTAAAATTTCAGCTGTTATAAAACCTAATTCTTTCTCTGTCACCGTATGATCATGTATCTTGAACATACCCGATCAAGCATTGTTGCAGCTCTCAAGTCAGGTAAGAAAGCTTCTTCCAATAGTTTGAAAAATAATTCCTGTGTCTCTATTCCATAAACGCGTTCCAGAAACATAGTAATGCTCTGTTTATGACCTGGAATTAATCCTGATGGTGTGTCACTTTTTGGTCTTTCCTCACCAGCAGCTGGGTTAAGCAACGTAAAACGAAGTGAGAGAACTCCTTGAAGATCATCAAGGGGTACCAATGATCTTAAGATAGCCCTCGCTCGAAGAGATTCATTCTTTCCTGGACATTATATTTATAACAAAATTATCTCAAATATCATAACGTCGAACAAAATATTATTTATATCTTGTATTAATTAATACCTTGTTCGATCACAGAAGAATCTGGCGCACAACGACCCAGTAAATCTACCAGCGTACAATAAAAGTTAAGAATAGCAGCACCAGTATCAATATAATCTTCATCCTCATCTGATTCAGGTAATGGATGCTCAAATGTAGCCCCAGCAGAGTTTCCATCCGGTTCATCGTTTAGCTGTTTAAAGTGCTAAGTTGATACCAAATTAGTACAGGGTTTCTAACATGCATGGAAAAGAACAACTCGTTTAACATCAGAAAATCTCTCAAACTATCATCAAAAGCTCTAGAAAAAATACGATTCCAAATCTCGAGCAGATTCTAGTAATTTTCATCACCCACTATCTCTAGTTTCACGAAATTGACAGAATCTTGGGAACAGAGTCCACCTATTCTAAACTATCATTTCTACAGCTCTATTAGAGCCCATTAGTTTCAAAAAGGAAAACCGTTACATTCACGTGCTTTGAAAACTAGTGCAACATATATTATTCACTTTCCAAAATTTATATTACTCACGAGACTTATCGATTAACTGATCAACCAAGTTTGTCTGCCTGGAACATGTTAGGTCACTTACTTTTCGACGATCAGCGATTCGTTCAGACATCTTGTTAGCTTCCATAATTGCTCTTAGCAATCCCTCACCCTCTCCTCGGAGAGCTGGACCCAAACATTCAGGTCTTCGAATTAGAAGACGTATCACCAGATTTGCGTTCTCTTCAACACTTTCGCCTGAAATAGACAAAAAAGATATAAAATAATAATTGAAAAAAGAAATAATTAGAATGATTTTATGATGTTGTAAACAAAGAAGAAACCTACCATTGACCCAGACGCAGAATCTCAAAAAATCAAGATAACGTTCTCCTTCCACAGGATCCCAACCTAAATCAGGGTAACCCTTTTCCACCAATTCTGAATTGGACTGGAGTCCACAACGTGAAAGGTAAATAGCAATTTTCTCCAGATAATGTTCCCTGAGAGCCAGTGCCAATTCTGTGTTCTCCATAAGCGACGAGTATGCCACGTCAAGTGGCGTGGATCCTCTTAAAGATGGTCTAGATAACAGAATGTTGCTGTTCTCCAAAAGAAAATCAAAATGATCGAACATGGCTTTCTGATTTTGTCTAGATGTTCTGCAGAAGTAGCACAAGAATCGACAACAAGCAACAACCATATTATGAGAAGTGTCCTTCTCCTTAGAAGTAGTTTCACCTTCTGCTGCTGGAGCTTGAGCCTGAGCCTGACCATCAGACTGAGCTTGAGCTCTTCTGCCAAGAGTATTGATCATGATTGCCATTACATTCTCATGTATCCTTAGTACTCTAATCAAATCTGGATGCTGGAAAAATGTATGATTGTTCACCAGTTTCCAGAGTCTTTCTCGCACAAGATCTTCTTCTTCCTGTGACATCTGAACAGGTAGTAGAGCTCGGATCTGGCTTAATCCTACCCACATTTCTGCCACATCCTGTTTGGTTTTGCTATTGATTACGTAGGTTTTTTCTAAGGCACGAATTAATTCTCCAATTGTGTCGTATTGACGAACGAGTAGGCTGAACATCTCACGCACCAATTTAGGTGTTTCGATTTGTGACTCCTCTGCCCATTTTACGATGGTTGCTATCAAGACTTTGCGAAACACCTCTGTAACAGAAAAATAACATTTATTGCGATGGATTCCTAAATTTAATAAGGTAAAAGTAGGTATCGTATTTACATTTACCTTCAGGTGTCTTTTTCTCTGGTTCTGGTTCAACTTTGGGTTCGTCTTCAAGTTCTTTAACAGTATTAATAAAATTAAAGAGTCTCTTCATGGCTCCAGGTTTCTCAATCTCCAACACCTCATTTGCAGCATCTGCAGCCTCTTGAAGAGCATGTAATGAAACATAAGACATCAGATCACTATGGAACTCGTTCATTTTTGCAATGAGTTCCTCTCCACAAGGACAATTGTCACTATCTTCTCCTTCAAGATTTTTGAAGTTCAAAATAGCGTTCATCTGCTCACGAGGAGGACATCGAAATTCTCTGGTCTTTTTTGCAGCTACAGCTGATGGCAAATCAGATTGTTTGATTTCTACGTAACGTCGAAGTTGGTCAGTTTGTAGGTCTCCAACAAAATCGTGACTGAAGGCGATTATAGACTCTACTCGATGACGTAACTGGATGTCATTCAAGTGGTGAAGCAAGTAGCACATCTGCAGTTTTGCCCCTTCTGCCATTTTCATGTGCAAGAGTCCTTTTTTGTGTTCATCTTTTCCTTCTGTAATGGAAGCGAATATTGCAAACAAGAATCTTAAAAAGTTATATTTAAACGAATAAGGATTGAAGAAAGATTCATATACTCAGACATACTCTTGAACATAGACATACCCTTATCGAAGGTGCCATCCCACGTTTCTGGATTTATCATAATGAGTAACTTTTTTACATCTTCGTTCCTCAACATCCCAACTAGGAGTAGTCTGTCCACTAGTTTTATCAAAGGTCTGAAATTGCAAGGAATGAGTTGGTACTTATAAGATTGAAGAAGATCCTTTGAGATATTTTGTAATCAACACATTTTTCGAAATATTTTGTTGAATAATTATAAAAAAAGAAAGCGTCAATAAGACGTCGCTTACATACAAAAAAAGATTCTCGTTACTGCCACCGATTGGATCCCTGTTGTGAACCTGATTGACTTCCACTGCTTCATTCAGTGCCATCATCACGTAATCTCGAACAATATCAAGAGGAAAATGGGGACTATAAAGTCCTCTTATATTCTCGATGCTGTGGTTTTCCCTGAGAAGAAGACGATCTTTATCAGATGTGGTCTTTAATTCGTAAGGTAAAAAACAAGTGATTGATAACTTCAAGACTTACCCTATTCCACTCATTTTCATCTGAGGACGAACAGACTCTGTTTCTAAGTATCTCAAGCTGTGTTTCATTTCCGGATCCTCATACAAATCTTTCAACTCTTGACCTGATAAAAAAAAACATTTAGGAAAACTTATAATCATGTGACCTTGGCCTGTTATTCTTTTTTCATAATCACTCTCAGTAGTCATTTGGTTTCTTACCTAATGGAATGACATATTCGTTTTTGCAAACTTCCATAGTGGTAGCATGGGATTCCAGATGCAATGATATAAGCACATCGTAGAACCCTTGACGAAGAGGTCCAGACATATATTCTGCTCTTATAGCATACAACAATTGTTTTTGATCAACATGTTGACACAAAGCATGAGCAGCTCTGTAATTTGATTGGTAACACAATGCTGCATAAAGTGTCAAAGTGTGTGCATGGAAACTGTAATCAGGTGAGATAAATTGAAATTTCCTTATCTTGATCACAAAATGAAAATGTATAGTTACAAAACAAAATAATTTTAATAAAACGCTACCTAAGCATCTTGTCCATTTCTATCAATTCGAGGATATCAATACACCTATCCTCTTCTGGTATGTGCAAAGCCAGCATCGAAATTGCGTCTTCACAAAGCATGGACCATCCTCTGATATCCGAAAGTTTCAAAGCATGAACTTGAAGTGTCTGATTGGGAACTCGTGCCCACTGATGGGGTTTTAGACACTGGACTTTCAATCTCGGTGGAAACTGGGGAATCACATGACGTTCAGAATTTTGTAAAACAGCAGCTGACAGGGGCAAAGTAGTCGATGTTCTCCCAAGTTCAATTTGCAAAATTTCTTTACTAGTCGCTTCCACAAATATTGCTGGGAAAAGTTTGGTGTCTGGTTCCATTTTGAATTTGTGGCTTGTTTCTTTTCCTTCACAGGTGAAGCTTATCCAACCAGTGGCTGTGTCCACAAAACAACCTACGAACATTCCTTGGGATGCGCCTTTTCCTGACGCATCTTGAGTCACTTCATTATAAAGCTCATCTGCTCTAACCATGTAACAACTTTGACGATCGACTCTAAATTATAACATAAAATTTATTAATAAAATTATAATAATTTATTGTAACAAAGTTTTTTGTTAAACTTAGCAAAACACTCACTGATCAACAGGTCGATCATAGTTATCAACAAGGACTACTGATGCTTTTCTAACTTTCGATAGATTAAAATCTTTAGTGTGCAGGTGGTACTGGGATGTGACCCAACCAACATAAACATGAGTTGGATCCTGTCCTGGAAAAATTCGAACACCATAAAAATATTCGTTCATTAATTTCAGGCAGTCTGCATCGAAAATTTCATTTCCAATTGATTCGACTCCAGTTCCAGTCACAACAGACATTGCCTTTGGAGCGTTCCTTTCAGGAATTTGCGGAGGAACCATTTTCAAATCGGTCTGAAAGAAATTTTTTGCTTTTATATCCATACATCATAAATATTTTTTAAATTGGAAAAAAAAATTCCAGAAAATATTGTCTTACTGTAGATACTCGAACTTGGGCAGCCCGGCTGGGTGATTTTGCCAGAGTAGTCTGCTTCATACTTCTTTCAGAAATATCAGACCTTGCGAATGGTTCTGGTGTCTTTGCCTTCGCATCTGGTGATTTGGCCTTCCTCGAGAAAAATCTAGAGACGTTCGAACTGGAATAAGTTTTCTATGAAAATTCTTATTTTCATTGGGCATTTAATATGTTTAATTTCAAATTAAATCCAAAAAGTTTTGAGGAGTTAAGGGCCATAGTCCATGATTGGAAGTTTGTAATCAAAATAATCATCAGACTTCACAACAACAATGAGGGATAAATGAATAAAGATATGTAGTAGCTAGAAAATGAATTCTAAGGATATGCGAAAATCTTTTCAAGGTCAACATCATAACTTACGCGATGTCTTCCATTTCCTTACTACGCTTGCTAAGAGGAATAAATTCCAATAAGTTTAAAGTTTAAAGTTATTGAATAACATCAATAAGTTAACGCTAAATATTTCAAATGAAATTTTACCGAAAAGGTGATCGTCCACGCTTTTTTTTATCGTCCTTGGCTTCTCCATTTACTTCGCCATAGCCATTTATTTCTGCTTCACTGGTTGCTCGATTCAAAGCAACACCTCGAGATCCAGTAATTGATCCTTTTCTTGGGGGTCTTGACGGTTTGTTTCGTTGTACCGTAAGCGTAACTGGAGATTCCTTCATCATTTCATCATTTTCTACCGCGTCTTCAGAATAATTCCTTTGTAGTCCTAAATAAATATTTAATCTTAATTTATGGTTACTCATTATTCGCTAACGGCCTCAAATTATTTTTCATTTTAAATTATTTGAAAATGAATACAATTTCAAAAAATGGTACCTTTAATATCACTCATACTGAATCCGGATCTCATGATTTGCTCAATATGAGCAGACGGTGTAGATTGTTGAATTTGTTCCATCTGTTCAGTCAGAAGTCTGTTTTGCTTCATTTTAATTTCCTGCCACCTTCTCATTTTTTCTCCCTCGGAAATGAAAGAAGGGCCGCAAATGACAGGGAGGGACAGTCTCAAAAACTCCCAATTTGCTTTTTCCATCGTCTCAAACGTGTTATGGGAAATTTTCAAACATGGTGGAGAATCAGAACCAGCTGGAATTCTTGCTACGTCTATCCTGGTGTCAGCCATATCGTCAGTATTTTCGAAAATTGGCTGATCCTTTGTATACCAGTAGGTCACAGGTCGATTCATATTCCTATCAAAAATAAGGATTTAAATTGATTTTTTTTTTATTTTAACCGAGAAACTTTCATTTGGATAAATAGTACCAAGCATCTTCAACACAAAAACACTTGATATATAAATTATCGCTTGGAGTTGTAATTAAACTGTCCTCTGATTAATATAAACTTACACACAAAAGGGTTCATATCCCTCTTGTAAACCACAGGTGGTAAAAAATTTCAGTGTATTCACATCCTGGCCAAAAGTCAATTTAGCTTTTTGTCCAACCCCTAGAGTAAAAGCTGGTACAAACGACTCTCCTTGGACGTCAGCAAATGATGTTTCTCCGCCAAGAGCATCCATGAGAAGTTCTCCGTTGAGTGAAAAACCTAAATAGTGTAAATTAATGATTGAAATAGACTCAAAATGACAAAAAAATATATTAAACGAATGGCTGACTCAAACTTCTTTTAAAGAAGGATTTAACTGCATCAAACAACTAAGTAAATAAATTGCTCATGCAACCGACTATGGTACAGCGATTTTATTATCTGGTTTGCACCTAAGTTTGCACAATCGTACGGAAAAAATAGAATATAATTATATAATATCAGAATTATAAAATCAGTCAGCTCATCGTTCGCATCGAACTTATAATGAACGAGCAAATGGACAAGCAACAAAAAAGCGAAAAACCGCATTATATGTATACTCAGAATGAGTATACGTGTACTTGCATGAGACGTGTTAGATAGGGGAAACAAGAAAGGACGACAAAATTTTGTGTTAAACACTGAGAACATATTGAGTCCGTTGTGTGCAAGTACTTTAGATTAATACATCAATACATTTTTTGGATTGTTAATACACCAATTTTGTAAGTCTGTTAATAAGAACAAATATTTTTTAATCAATTATATCCTAAATAAATAATTCAAAAATATGACAAATATATATTATTGATAATTTGTTTGAATTTCAATATGGGAAGATTACAGTGAGTTTAAAAAATGTTCGCAAATAAAAATGAGCCCAAAGTCTCTTTACAATAGGATAGGGTGGTTCCAAAATCGATTTTGACATTTTTTTTACCGGACTTTAAGCAATAACATTGTTTTTTAAGTCCACTGAAGAAAGTATATGTATCCACCTATAAAGGACCACCCTACTCTAAAAGAATATAAAAATTCAGGAAAATGAATTGCATGCCAAAATATTAAAAATTCAGAGCGACTCGGATTCTATGTAATATGCCTTTATCCTATGAAATTGGTGATCGCTGATTATTAATGCTAAGCGTGTAAGGTAGTAATGAGTAAAAGCTCTGACTTTGCTAATGGTCACTCAAGAGAATAATGGATACCAAAAATATAATCTTAGATTAATATTTTTATTTCAAAAGATATTTTTAGGAACTATTATTTCAGAAAATTATTATTTGATTCAAAATCATTCTGATTTAGATATTGGACGACGAAATAAAGCTATAACTTTCATGACGTACTATTAATAAATAATAAATAAAAACAATTATATTAATATAAAGAGTAAATAAGATTGTTTTGGCATACAAAAATGTAAGCAAATTAAATATTAATTTAGCTATAGGAGTATTGATATCCAGTAATCTACTTCGACAGCCAGATTATTTAGCTTTGAAATGGCAGCTGAAACTTTCGCCTAAAGATTCCGCCTTACTAATTGTTCGATCAATAAGATCCAGGAAAACCCCGACAACGTCTCCAACCTGCCATTGTTTGCCGAATGTTTCAGCAGACCCCGAGTATACTTTTTCCTCCTTGAAAGAAACACCAATGGTATACATTTTGAATTTTCTCTCTAAAATTTTTATTCAAATTTCTACTTGATATTTATATTAACAACGGATCAAACCAGAAAATGAATAATAAAACCGACGAAGATCACCTGCCACGCTCTCAGCGCGATATAAATATTACAAATGTAAAAATTCTATGAATTATAATTCTCAATTCATGATACTGAAAAAATAATGCGTTAAGGCTGTTAGGGAACAATGGACAAAATGGTATGGGGTCAATGAAACTGCTTGGTAATATAATCTTTGGAGTATGATACTCAATACTTTTCGGAAGAATAAAAAATAGTTCCTTCTTTAATTCTCCACGATTTTTTTCACTTATCATTGTCAATAAGATTGTATGCAACTATAGCTGTGTATAAAGAAGTAGCAACAAAATTTAGATTTACAGAATAGGACCTAAGCTAAAGTGCAAGCGAAACTTTAAATCCTAGTAAATAATACTTTAATAATGCGCTTGAAGCTAATGTTCTAAATTCTATTGTAAAAAGCAGAAGATTATTTACAAGTACATGAAGAAAAACTGAAGTATAACAAAATCGATAGGTCCCAAGAGTAATCTAATAAAACTTTGAATATAATAAATCTTTAATAAGCTTTATTTTTAGAAACATTAGTCATAGGTATAATTTAAATCAAGGAAATGAGAAAAGTATTTTTTTGTGATGATTGGAAAGTGAGTGTCCAGATTTAAACGATCAATATCAAAATGGTTGATTGAATGAAATTCTATTTCATTCTCTTGGGAGAGGATGCAAAACAAAAATCAACATGTATAAACATAGAGCGAGACTGAGACAAGTAGTGACCAGAAACAGAAAAAAACAAAGGATGTAAGAGTCGTAGACTGCAATTGGCTATGGGTAAATGGAACTCTTACTGATCGTTCTGTCTGCGACGTCAATGAAACAGCCGACTACATCGCCCACTTGATATTTATGACCAAAAGTCTCGCTGGTACCACCGTGTACTTTGGTCACCTAATGTTTACGACGAATTATTTGATACATAATTTTAATACGCTCTTATAATCTTATGAACAACTCTTAGTCACTTTATATGACTGTAATTGACATTCCTGGTTCACAATCATCTTGCCATACTTACAAGAACACATTCTTTCTCAAATAGTCAAAAAAGGCAAAATGTAGTGTGTATCTTCAGAAAAAAGTAATTTTAGATGTTGTCAATTGTATCAAGTCCTAGAAATTTGGAAGAATAACGAGCACAGAAGATCTGAAATCAGTGTACCATTGCAAACACTTGCAATCCGACACATTTGAGAAGTCATAATTTACTATTGTTTGAAAATATCAAATTTATCTTCAGACGTTTTTAATTCAATTCGAAAATTTCAATTTTAAACGCAATGTTTCAAACTGAACTTTTCAATTGCCTTTGATTAAACTGGATTAAAAAGATACATCAATGCGAACTTACATTATAACCATCGAACGCCCAAGTACTATCGTCGTTTCCCAACATATTTCCTGGCGGACAATCAGCCCTGGACCATCCAACTCTCATTGGTCCAGCAGTCAAAACTTGAAATTCAAAGTACCATTTTCCACTCGTGACAGCATAATGTCTTTCGACTCGATAAGTCCTAAATGATAACTGACGTAGTCTGTTTGCTTCTAGAAGCAATGCTACAACAGTAAGGAACATTTTGAAGATGAAATGTTTATTTGGATAAAATGTGATTAATAAAGAAAGAATAATTACCCTCGTGTTGTTCTCCAGTTGGCGGATCCAACATGTACCCATAAACCAACAAAGTCCTAACAGTTTCACTAGCAGTATCTCGATTAGCCTTCTTTATAGCATCATCGACCTTATCATTACAAATGATAGAAAAGATTAATACACATGTACATAGAATGCATACTTAATTCTAACAAAAACTAATAATACTACCTTAGGATAAGGAACAAGATGAGGACTCCTTCTCATTTCCGAATCTTCATTCAACCCATAAGTCCACCCCTGACTAATTCGTTCCTTCGCCCACAAGTTATGTGTATTTTCAGCCAATTGATCAACAAGTTCTTCCATCTTTGGCGTCAAGTTAATAGCACTTAGATCAAGTGGTGCAGGCTTGTAGCCACTACTTTGCAAAAAAGGTTCGTTTGGCAACCTTAGAGTCTTGATTCTTGATGGTGGTTTGTCCATCGTAATATAATAACCAAGAGCGAGAATCGTCTTCAAGGTTTGAACAGCCAATTGTGTATCATACCGTTTCTCAGCAGCTGGCAGTCTCTCAAACTGAACAATGCAAGGATGTATCTTGTTAAGATCATCCCTTTGATCTCCATAGATCCATCCAGCTTCGATTTTGTTCATCGCCCACATCTCATGGATATTTTCTGCAAGTTTATCCCTTATTTGCTCAACATAAGTAGGTAAGTTGATCATGGATGTATCAACTGGAGCTGGGACGAAGGCTGTGTCGTCCTCAACGAGCCAAGGGCCAGCTATAACGACTTTGTTCATGTTTCCAAAATAAAAACATGGATCCAGAGAAAGAATTTGTTGAGGAAGTAGACTTTCGACCAGTGGAGAAAATTCTTCAGGGGGTTCGAATTTGAGTCTTCCATGATCTCCACCTAGGAGGAATCTACAGGATAATTTTGAGGAGCAACTAATGGCTGGAAAGAACATTCCATCAAGGTTGAAGTTGCGAAAAGATCCACTGATTGGCATCCCGTTGAAGGCAAAGTTTATAACTGGGACTGTTAGATCTAGGGAACAACCAACCACGTCTCCTTTTTTGATAAAGGGTTCTGTGAATTCATCCATCACTTGAGTTTTTCTACCTCCTGTCCATAGATAGGCTCCGTCGTAGCCGAAGGAGTAAAGGTCGTCACCTACTCCATTTCCACCCCACTTTTCACCACCACCTGGGTATGGTACGTACCTAAAATAAATTAAAGGATTGGTGATACTATTATTGAATTTAAGTTAATACAAATTAATAAACTGATATATGATTGAGATAAATTCTCACCCTGCAGTATTGGCCCACCCAATTCTCAAATGTGGCATCATGTGTGTCGTCTGCTCAATGTGGTCCACAGTGACTTCAAAATACCATTTTTGATACAAAGCAGAGCCTTCGACTCTACCAACAAAAATGTTTGGTCTCACACTAGCTACATGATCAACCAATTGAGTCTGCAATAATAAGTTCTTTCCTGGTAGAAGAAAATCACAAATATTATTTTGCGAAGATCGAACTGCAACTCCGTTACCAACGCAGAGGGAACACAAAACGTCCAAAACTTTTGGATCCCTTCCATGTTTCTCCAGTAAGGATATTATAACTTTAATATGTTCATCCTATGGAAAATCTTAAGTTAATATTCACTCTGAATAAAATATTAAATAAAGTCAGTATGAAGAATGAAGAAATATTTACCCTCATCATGTTTAGAGCTTCTGGAGAATCAATAAGTACACAATGTAGTACATCCAACATTCCTGTTCCTTCACTAGAAGCTTGAGAACCCAATCGACTAAAGAGCCAGTTTAAACGATTACTGTTTGCAAACTGTGCACAATTGGTATGATTTCCTTTAATAATTGCAGCTAAAAGTTGGTACAAGTATCCTGAAATTTGGTCCCAAGCTTGTCCACTTTCATCACCAGAAAGGGCCACCAAAAATCCTTGTGAAGTGATGACGTTTATTTTGTCTATAGCTTCCAAAATAAGATTTAAGATTCCTTCTTCTTGGAAGAGATCCTGGCGATTTCTCAAGGCACGGATTTTGTTCTGCTTTTCTTCGTGCTCTGAAGTACAATAACGAAAAATTAGGAAGTTTATAATTTTATGAATTGTAATATAAGTTTGCAAATTGTATGATTCAAGCTTAGAAATTTTTTATCACAGTTTGGAATTACCCATGTCGTCTTCAGGTTGAGCAAAGTAGTTGATCAGATCCTCAAGACACATGACCATTTCGTTGAGATTTACATTGAGGAAAAATTGGGAAGCCCTTCGATCAACCTGCAGTGTTTCTAATCCACTAAAAGAAATATAATTTAAATATTAATATTTTATTACTTTGTTTCAATTCGATTATTTGTTTTGTCATTTTACAAATAATTTATAATTAGTGTTACCAAATCTTTGAAAAATATAATCATTACGTGATGAATTGTGTGAAGAGACTACTGCATTTCCTGATGACTCTCGCTGTTCGAGATTCCTCTTCTTGGGATCGAGAAAAATCCAGACCATCGTCCATTTTTCCCTCTTCTTGTAAAACTGCCTGTTTTTCTTCGACTTTTCCAACACCCTTTTTCTTCGTTTCATATGACTGAAAAACAATGGTAGAAAATAAAATCATTTTTTTGGTACCTATATAATAAAATAATTATTGGATTGTTAAGAATTCATGAAATGTTATTCACCTTGTAAGAAACCCAGAGACTTGTCTGTGCATGTTGCATGATGACTGTAGAATCTCCATATTTGATGATAGGCATTCCAATTACTTCTAAGTCTTTGTCTTCTAGAGCAACTTTTTGATCGTCTTTTTCTTGCCGTAGTAAAAAATTACATATATCTGTGGTTGCCTCTTTCCTACAATAATTAATCAATCATCAAGGAAAAATAAATTCATTACTTTGAACTAGAAGCTAATAACTGGTTGTTTGTTTATGAAACATTTTTTGTAATTTACCTATCGACGAGGTAGAGTTCATTATTTGCTTCATTAACACCAAGATAACGACCTGTGGTTAGATGCCTGATTCTCATTGGGTGCATCCAGTTGATAAATCCACCAGACCATTTTGTTCTGGATAGTTCTAATCGCCACAAGGATCGAGCCTGACTCATTACACTTCCTCCTTCGTAAATAACCATACTGAAATTTTTTAAACAGAAATATAAACTTTAACAATAACTGACCTTCGAAATCTAAAGACATCACTGCAATACATATTATAATAAATTCATGCCAATGCAACCTCGTTGATAATAATCAGTTTTTATGCAAAGGACTTGCAGAAGCGGCGGAGACTTTTTTTCTAGAGGGGGGGCAGGGGCATAGACTTATAATATTGAATGGTACAATTTGAACATAGTATAATAATACTATACTATGTAAAAATGTAACATAAATAATAAATAAACAAGAAATGCAGGTAGAAAATTCATATTGCCAAAGATTTCAATGATTACCCCAAGATTTCACAGGTTTCGCAAACATTTGAGATAGATTAAAAAGATTTCACGAAGATTTGATAAAGATTGCAATAATTTTTCAAAGATTTCACAAAGATTTCAAATATTTCGCAAAGATTTCAGATAGATTTTAAAGATTTGACAAGGACTTATATTATTTCACAAAGATCTCGAATAGATTTAAAAGACTTCACAAAGAGTTCAATCATTTCTCAAAGATTTTACTAAGACTTCAATCATTTCTCAAAGATTTTACAAAGATTTCAATAATTTCACAATAATTACCGAATATTCCAAAAATATTTCAAATATTTCGCGAAGATTTTTTAAGAATTCACAAAGATTTCACAAAGACTTCAAGAATATTTGACAAAGATTTCAATGATTTCCCAAAGGTTTAAAAAATATTTCGCAACGATTTTTTTTTTTCGCAAAATAGATTTTAAACATTTCACAAAGGTTTCTATTATTTCAGATACATTCTAAACATTTCACAAAGGTTTTTATTATTTTACAAATATTTCAGGCAGATTTCAAAGATTGAACAAAGATTTCAACGATTTCCTAATTATGTCACAAAGATTTCAAAGATTTCGGATACATTTAAAAGACTTCACAAAGACTTCAATTATTTCACAAAGATCTCGAATAGATTCAAAAGACTTCGCAAAGAGTTCAATCATTTCTCAAAGATTTTATAAAGACTTCAATCATTTCTCAAACATTTTACAAAGATTTAAATAATTTCACAAATATTACCGAATATTCCAAAAAATATTTCAAATATTTCGCGAAGATTTTTAAAGAATTCTCAAAGATTTCACAAAGTCTTCAAGAAGATTTCACAAAGATTAAAATGATTTCCCAAAGATTGCAAATTGATTTCTAATATTTCGCAAAGATTTCAGAAAGATTTTAAACATTTCACAAAGGTTTCTATTATTTCAGATACATTTTAAACATTTCACAAAGGTTTTTATTATTTCACAAAGATTTTAGATAGATTTCAAAGATTGAACAAAGATTTCAACGATTTCCTAGTGATTTCACAAAGATTTCGAAAACATTTAAAAGACTTCACAAAGACTTCAATCATTTCTCAAAGATTTTACAAACACTTCAATCATTTCTCAAAGATTTTACAAAGACTTTAATCATTTCTCAAACATTTTACAAAGATTTCAATAATTTCACAAATATTACCGAATATTCAAAAAATATTTCAAATATTTCGCAAAGAATTTTGAAGAATTCACAAAGATTGCACAAAGACTTCAAGAATATTTGACAAAGATTTCATAAAGAATTCAGTGATTTCCCAAAGATTTGAAAAAGATTTTAAATATCTCGCAAAGATTCCGGATAGATTTAAAAGACTTTACAAAGACTTCAATCATTTCTCAAAGATTTTACAAAGACTTCAATAATTCCTCAAAGATTTTACAAAGATTTCAATAATTACACAAATATTAACGAATATTCCAAAAATATTTCAAATATTTCGCGAAGATTTTTAAAGAATTCACAAAGATTTCACAAAGATTTCAATGACTTCCGAAAGATTTCAAAAATATTTCAAATATTTCGCAAAGATTTTAGATAGATTTTAAAGATTTCACAAAGGCTTCTATTATTTCACAAAGATTTTAGGTAGATTTCAAAGGTTGAACAACGATTTCCTAATGATTTCACAAGGATTTCAAAAATTTCGGATACATTTAAAAGACTTCACAAAGACTTCAATTATTTCTCAAATATTTCACAAAGATTTCAATTATTATTATACCATTAAGCCATTTCCCTTTCGGGGTAGGCGTGACTTGTTCGATTGGAAAAAAGTAGTGTGTATGCTGGGTATGTAGGTATAAGGTAGATAGGTATATAGATGTTAGGTATAGATATTTTAGATTGATCTGGAATTCTCGTGTTATTTATTCAAATGACACGTTCATTCCGCAACACTGCTCCGACCCAGCTTGCTGATCAATCTCTCTAGCGATCACCCCAGGTGAAGAGCCTCACAAAATTGTTATGTGCGGTTCCCCACTTGGGCCCATTTAGTATCCAAGGTCTTTGTTTCAGGCGTCATCCACTCTATTGTCACTCTGTTTACAAACTATTTGTCGCCACACTTTTCTGTCCTGGCATACTACTCTGGCTTCCTTCACGTCCATGCATTTTTTTATGCAAGGTCTCGTGTTTCTATGGCTTCTTATGTCTCTTCGGATTAGTGTCTCATTCACAGATTCTAACCATTCTTTTGGCGGTCTACCTCTGGGAATTCTGCCATTTACTTTACCTGTATACACTTGTTTCGTTATTCGTTCATCTTTCATTCTTTCAACATGTCCGAACCATCTTAACTGATTTCTTTCCCATGTGTCAACTATTGTCTCTTTTGCACCACATTCTTTGAGGATTGTCTCGTTTCGGACTTTGTCCATCAGTGTTTTTCCGCATATTGTGCGAAAAGGTTTCATGCCAATCGCGTTAATTTTACTCCTGTCCTTCTCTTGACAGGTCCATGTCTCGCTACCGTATAGTACAGTCGGTACGAATATAGAATTATGTATGGCCATTTTAGCTTTTTTTGATACGTTTTTATTTCTGAGAATGGACCCTGCTCTACCGATAACCTGCTTACCCTTATTTATGCGCCTATCTAACTCCCCATCTATTTTTCCGTCGCTAGTGAATGGGCTACCCACATATACGTACTTAGGACAATTTTGCACATTGTTTTCTCAGTTTTTCCTTCAAACACCATGATTTTTGTTTTATTTACGTTAATTTTAAGGCACATGTTCTTCATGCTTGTATTAAGTTTATTCAACATTCTTTGCAAGTCCTCGATTGATTCTGCCATAATAATCTTGTCATCTGCGAAAGCTAACCCACGTACCTTCACTGTTTCGAGATCTACACCTTCTTCGTCGAAGAGGGCCATTCTTAAACACTTATCCATAAATATGATGAATAGCCATTAGGACATAACGCATCCTTGTTTCACGCCTTGCATTATATCGAACCAGTCACTCAGTTTCCCATTTACTCTTACACTCGCTTTACTACCTGTATATATTGATTTTATTGCTCGTAGGAGCCATCCATTGACTCCGTACTCTTTAAGGACTTCCCAAAGTTTACTTCTATTTACCTTGTCAAATACTTTTTCCAGGTCAACAAATGCACAGAAAACTTTCTTTCCTACTCTCAAGCGTTTTTCTGTGATCTGTCTTAAACTAAATATTTGATCTGTACATGATCTTCCTGGCATAAATCCACTTTGGACTTCCCATATCTTTTCTTCTGTAATTTTCATTACCCTACGAATGAGTATTTTTGAGTATATTTTACTTATGGTACTTAGTAAGCTCATACCTCTGTAATTACTGCAATTGCTTTTATCTCCCTTTCTTTTGTATATTGGTACGATAATCGCTTTTCTCCAATCGTCTGGGACTTCTCCCATCTCGATACATAAATTTATCAATTCGCACAACCTGTGAGGTAAGTATTCGCCACCGTATTTAAGCATTTCAGCGCTAATACTGTTTACGCCAGCAGCCTTACCGTTTTTCAAGTTCTTAATTATATCTCTAACCTCAGTGACACAGACTTTTTCAATTGGGTTTTCTAATGCATCATGTTCTATGTCGCAGTTCTGTTGCCCTATAGCTTCACATCCTAATAGTTCTTTAAAAGAGTCTTTTAAAGCGTCTACTATCTCGTCTATATCATATTGCATTTCACCTTTGCTGTTTCTCATGCTGGCAAACTCTGTACTTTTACTTACCTTCAACTGTTTATATAATAGTTTCATAATTCCTTCAAAGCAGTTTTTATATTTTGTTCTCTTCTTCTGCTCTGATTTTCTCTTTACTCTCTTTGACTGGTCGTTTAACTTTCCTATTTTTGTGTCTGTAATCATTTTTGAGCCTATTTCTCTCCTAATCGCTAAGACCTGTCATGTTCAGCGTTTTGTTGTGCGCTTCTTTCTTTTCTTTTTGGGCTGCCTCAATTTCATCATTCCACCATGCATCACCAGATTTTCTTCCTACAACCGCCGTACCACACACTGCAATTGCAGTTTTAACAATGATATCCCGTAACAAAGTCCACGCGCCCTCTATATATTTATTGCTTATGAGCGCTTCCCAAGTTGCCCTATCTATGCGTTCGCTTAACTTATTTTGAAACTCTATTCGCACTTCAGGTTTCTGTAAATTTTCAATCTTTATTCGCGTTTCTTTCGTTTTTTTTGTTCTCTTTCTTCTCCATCCCCGCCCTAAGTTTATTTTAGAGACTACAAGGTAATGATCAGTATTGCATTCGGAACCCCTCATGACTCTTGTATCTTTGACTAGTTCTCTTAGTCTTTCATTCGCAATAACGAAGTCAATTACACTGCGGTTGTTTCCTTTACACCAGGTGTACGTGTGGATTATTTTATGTCGAAATCAAATATTGGTAATAAATAGGCCCTTTTCTAAGCATAAGCTAACTAATTTTTCCCCGTTATAATTTTTTCTTGATGGATCCCCAAAATTACCTAGCACCCTTTCTGTATCTGTATCCTGACGTTGGACGCCGACCCATCCGTTCATATCTCCTAGCAGAATTATTCTTTCACCTCGATCGCAAGTACTTATTGTATCATTTAAAGTGTCCCAGAAGGCATCTTTGACTTCTCGCGGCTCACTGTCAACTGGGGCGTAGCACGCTATGATAAATAATCTTCTAATTCCTACCTTCATTCTAACCCACAGCAGTCTGGGCGATACATATCCTTGATCTTTGAGATGCTGCCTTGCTTTTTCATTCATAATTAAACCGACCCGTTGACTACGATTTGATTCACTACCTACTCCTGACCATATTTCAAAACCGCCTTTCAACACCCCAATCTCTATGTTTCTACTTTCGCAACCCTTTTTCTTCATCTCAGGTACACATAAAATATCTAGTTTCCTTACGTGCATAGTTTCTCGTAGTTCTCTTACCTTAAGATCATTCACTCCTCTAGCATTCCAAACACCCAGTCTCATTCATCGCCTGAAACTCGACCTTTCCGTTTACCGTGTGTATGCATTTCGTCAATGAAAGTTTCAGTCCATTCCGAGGCTACTTTATTGTTTGTATTATTCATGTTTAGATTGTACACCCAACTATCACCTTTATGCGCGAGATTTTTTTTGCGAGCCGAAATCATGTCCAAGTTAAATGATTATTCGTCGTATGGTGGAAATTCTAGTCGTAACGTCAGTCCCACCAAAACTTCTGTTACTGGGGGGGGGGGGGCAGAGAAAGGAAACTGAGAGTCTCAATTGGTTGGTAATTTATGCTGAGAAGGTTGCCAGCCTTCAGCAGCGTTGTATTAGATAGGAGTTAATATGTGCTCATCTGCCGAATACTGGCCTACCTCTAAACGAGGAACCAATAATTTCACAAATATTACCGAATATTTCAAAAATATTGCAAATATTGCGCAAAGACTTTTAGAAAATTCCCAAAGATTTCACAATGATTTCAACGATTTCCGAAAGATTGCACAAAGGTTTTTAATAATTTCACAATTATTACAAAATATTTCAAATAATTTGCAAAGATTTCCAACGATTTTCAATGATTTGATAACATTGCAACGATTTTCCGTGGATTTCATAAATATTTCACAAAGATTTGAGATATTTTGCTTAATACTTCTATTATTTCACAAAGATTTCAGAGAGATTTCAAAGATTGAAATAAAAATTTCAAATATTTCGCAAAGTTTTCAGGTAAATTTCATAGATTGCACAAAGATTTCAATGATTTCCCAAAGATTTTAATGATTTCACAAAGATTTCAATGATTTCACAAAGATTTCAAAGATTTCGGATAGATTCAAAAGAGTTCACAAATACTTCAACGACTTCCCAAAGATTTCAATAATTTCACGAATATTACCAAATATGTCAAAAATATTTCAAGTATGAACTGAACTGATTTCAGAAAGATTTCAATTATTTCACAAAGATTTCAGATAGATTATAAATAGATAACGATTTCAATGATTTCCCAACGATTTTAAAGAGTTCGGATAGGTTTAAAAGATTTCAATGATCCTGAAGATTTAAAAACAATTTAAATGATTTCTCAAATATTACAAAATATTTAAAATATTTAGCAAAGATTTCCAAAGATTTCACAGAGATTTGACGGGTATACACTCCGCGCTCCCTTATACGACATTCCCCTATACATCCGCTCCATTATACGACCAGTTGCCGCTCCCCTATACGACGGAAAGGTCGTTCTCCACCATCCCCACTCTTCCGCTCAAACCTCGCGCGGGAAGCAAATAGTCTCGCGCGTGAATATGATATAGTCAGCTGTCAGTGACGCAGGATTCAACGCGCATGCGCACGACCACGTGAGATTGTTGGTATTGCAAGTGGAAGGGTTCCCCTTGCGCCGTCGTATAAGGGAACGTTTTCGGTCCCGAGCTCGTCGTATAAGGGAGCGCGGAGTGTACTTCCGAAAAGGTCACCCAAGACTATTAACTTGATACTTGGCCTAGAGGTTCTTTTTAGACCCTCATTGAACACAGTAAAAGGATTTTTGGCGCAGATCAATATAAATTAAATGACAAAAATGAATTTTCAGATTTTTTGTTGGAAAAGGAGTCGGCTTGAGTGGATGTGAACCACACAGTCCACCCATTCACGCCGAACCCTTTTTCCAACAAAAAAATCTGAAAATTTTTTTCTGTCATTTTTCTCGAAAAATATTGATGTGAGAAAAAAAGTATACAAGCAAAAAATATGTGTTTCGACAAGATCTATAATTTTTGTTCAAAACATTTTGTTCAAAAATCAATGTTTTCCGAGATTTAAAAAAAAACTAATTTTAAAAAAAGTTAAAATTAATAATAACTTAATTTATAGTGATCTGCGCCAAAAATCCTCTTAGTGCGTTCAACTAGGGTTTAAAAGCAATCCCTAGGCCAAATATTAATTTAATATCATTGGGTGACTTTTTCGGAAGTATATTCGATTTGACAAACCTTGCTATGATATCTGAAAGATTCTATAAAGATTTTACAAAAATTTCAAATATTTCACAAAGACTTTGCATAGATATAAAAGATTTCAGAAATACTTCTATTATTTCAGAAGATTCTAGATACATTCAAAGGATTGAACAAAGCAAGAAAGAATTAAAAGATTTCCAGATTCGACGATCCGATGAATTTAATCATTCGATTTTAGAGGGGGGAAAATAAATATTCTGCCCCTCCCTGGTCGATTTCTAGGGGGGGGGGGGCATTGCCCCTTAGGGCTCCACCGCCTCTGAGGACTGGGCAAAATGCAACAAATGTATTGTTTTCATTTGAATCCAATATATTTCTTGATTAAAATCGTTTGCAGGAAAGGGAAAATAACAAAGGAATTTAATATGTTTCTTACTTTTGATTCGGAGCCGTACTCCATGTCGAAGGTATCGTGAGGCACTCGTCTCCACCATGAAAAAACCTAAGAACGTCTCCTCCAAACACGTAACCCACGTATTTCATCCGACTAATGCCAGTTCCATAAGGTTGAACAGACCAATGTGTGACGTGAAAGGAAGCGTTTACTACCGATAAACCATTTTCTTTAGTTGTGTGCTATAAAAAGGAAGTCATCATGATTTGATAATATAAAATATTCACAATTTTAAATGGTTATTAAAAAATATTTTAAAATATTTACCAAGTATCTTTCTGTTGCGACTGAGACGAGGATCAAATCGTCACCAACGCGCACCTTCTCTCCTTCTGATCTCTGCTTTGATGCTGGGTGAACAGTCCACCAGCAAGCCTCTCCTTCATAATTTTAAAGATCATTATATAAAAAAATTCATTATAGGGCCGTTCAAAAAATACGTCAAGCTTTTTTTCTGATAATTTCGA